>APFE031398502.1:216062-237445 GCA_000404065.3 Pinus taeda | reverse complement strand
TATGGAAGGAAACAAGAATAGCTTTATTCAGATGAAAAGTAGCAAGAAGATTACAACCATGTGCTCTGACCCAGCATCCTCCTCCAGCTAAGAAGCCCTTCTTCACCTCAAGCAAAGCTAGATCACCCAACGCTGTGAATATACACCAGAATACCAACAACAATTCTCTATAAGATACAAAATTCCAGCCTCTGGATCTCTGTGATGAGGGATCCATATATAGATGATTACAGAGAGGTGAGTCATCTTCTGGGATCTTGATTAGTGTCCTCTCTCTGATAGTTCCTGCTTCCACTTGGAGAATGATGATCTATTACTCATCCTTGGTCGAAAATGGAGAGGCAAGTGTCAGAGGAGAAGCTTCTGGAAGATTCCATGATCTTCCACCTTGCATTTTTGTTCCTGCCATTTGTCCATTCCTGACCATCGCACCCTACAAAGGAGTAAATTAGTATGCATCGCACCCTGTACACTGTGAAGGTGATATGCATCACACCCTCTGCATTGAGCTTTCAGTATCGTCCAGTTTTGACCATTTATGAGGAGTTTTCAGTGGAGAACTTCTGGGAGATGATGTAATCAGTTGACCTTGTTCCTTTAGGCAGTGGAGCAACACTTTTAGGGACTTAGGAGCCCTCAGTTTATGGACATTTATGATTGGGGTTGAAGTGCCCAAAAATGTCTATAACAAAGAGTATGTTGATCTCCTTTAGTATAATTTACAAATATCTCAGCATAGTAATCTGGACAAGGAAATAGTTAAAATAGTTTTGATCAAAGAAATGCGGGATATCTTCCTTGATATTCTAAATCTTCTGAGTAAAGGAGATATATCCAAGGAACGTTATGATGAAATTGTTCAACTTTTTTGAAGGAGTTCTAGAGGGTCAACAAGAAATAGGGTCATGACATATGATATTTCTAATAGGACTCTTAAGTCAAACAATAATGGGGCAACATGAGCGAAAATTGGAAACCTATTGGAGAATTTTAAAAATAATATTATGAGATTGTTTTCCTCTTAGTTTGATTTGTTGCATGAAAATAAGAAACAAATGGAAATGGAGAAAACTCTAGCTAATTATTTCGCTCTCAGTGCAGGAAGAAGCATCCTCTAAGGGAATGCCCACTTAATAGTTGCAACATATGTGAGAAGGACCATTCCCCGTAATAGTTCCCCTCATTACCTGGATTAAAAGGTATCTATAACGAGATAGGGAAGGATGTGAAGCAGCATATTTTATTAGCACTAAGAAGCCCTGGAAATCTAGACCATCAAGTATGATGCAAGAACCCTTATCTTCTTTTAATTATTGGTCTGGTATGTATGGTCCTCAAAATATTCCCTAGTAAATGAAATATTAAATAATTCCATGGTAGCCTCCTAATACATGTTTGGTCCAATATCTCGAACCCTAGCCTCAATGGCCTTCTCTTTCATGGCCTCATCCATGGCAAGGGACCAATTTTCCTAACCAAATGCGTGTTTAGATGCCAATGCAACAACACAAGTTACAACTTCCCTCCAATGTACCTATGAGTGGAAATCCATTATGCCATCAGGTACCCATACAACCTAACCCTAATCACAATAATAAGGCATTACAATAAGTTGAAAATCCAATTCTCCCTACTTATTATATCTCACTTGTGGAATGCAATGAAATACAATTATGACTAAGAAGGATAGTAAACTCCACTATGTATCATGTTATCATACAAAATTGTAGTTTTTAACCCCATATAGAAATTACCTGCATACGAATTCTAAAACACATAAAATAAATAATGCGAGAGCATAACACATAAAACACATATACACAAAGATTTTCCCCTGGATCCCAAAACTGGGACTACCAGCTTGATTTTTCATTATGTTCCTTTCAATGTTATAATACATATTTATACATGCCGAAGAATCCAATACCATGGACCGCAAACCATCGCATCCAAAAACATGTGCGAAAATCATGCACAAAAGCATATGTGGGTCCGCCCAACCTAACATAGGTTCCAAAACCAAAATTTTCTAGGGTGCTACCCTAGACCCCATAGAGTGGGGTTACCTACACCCCTCAAACCCCCTGTGACCCTCCCACCCCGCTACGCAATCGGCGCAACGAAGGGGGGGCTACACCCCCCCTATAACCCCCTAGTTAACTACGTGGGCTAGTCGTGGAAAGAATATAACACAACCCAACAAAAATGAGGAAGAAAATTCATCAAGAGAAGAAATTTTGATTCAATGTTCTTTAGAAAAATAACAGATTGTAACAATCGGTGCTACCACTAGTGCTAAAATAATTGATAATACTCATGAAGCTGTAACAGTTGGTGTTGTTACTAACACCATTGTAACAATTGGTAATACTCCCACTGCTATAAAAGCTAGTGCTACTAGAAAAACCACTGTAACATCTAGTAATACCTTTGATGTCACTGTAGCAACCGATGCCACTTCAGTTGTGAGACCTATAAGAATTGCTAGTAATGAGACTTCTTTGTACCCTCCTTACCCTGAAAGATTAATTGAAGAAAGATACTCCTTAGCCCGAATCTTATTTCTTAAAGGCGTTGAAAAACTTGCATGTTTGGAATCCTTTACCTCAAGCAATATGATATGTTCCAATCTATGTTAAAACAGTTAAGGATTTATGTGTCAAAAAGACAGATAAAAAACCTCGGGATCCCCCCACAATACATATCATTGGAAAATTATCATAATTAATGACAGGGGAAAGCATACATGCTAAATATGAATATCTTGGGAACCCAATAGTAGATCATTAGAGTAATTTTGAGGTCTAAAATGGGCCTCCTAAGGAAATTATAAAATAAGTGGAAATAATAAAATAAGATTACATTACATCATCAATTTTAGAGGGGAAAAAAAACTACTTTTTAAACTCATATTTTCAACTTATCTCACTAATATTTTGCTCTAATTTCGAGCAGGAGTACTCGTTGGATGCAAAATTTAATTCCTTATCCAAGGAGTACCCATGTTCGATACTTTTGATGGACTCTGCTACACGAAAAATGAGAAATACATGAAAAACATGATTGCAATCACGTTTTTTCATGTATTTCTCATTTTTCGTGTAGTAGAGTCCATCGAAAGTATGCAACATGGGTACTCCTTGGATAAGGAATTAAATTTTGCATCCAACTAGTACTCCCGCTCGAAATTAGAGAAAAATATTAGGGAGATAAGTTGAAAATACGAGTTTAAAAAGTAGTTTTATTATTTTATTATTTTTTAATATTTTTACTTTTTTACTCCAAAAATGGTGAATCATCCCCCATGGTTGCATCATCATCTTGAATCATATTGGTTCTTATAAAGTGTATTTTGGTTGTACATTTTTCTTAGGATACCCATTTTAGACCTCAAAATTTCTCTAATGAACCCTTCCAAATACCTTGTTTAACTTAAGAACTTAAATCAATACAATAACCAGGGAAATTGCTGAACTACTTAGCCTTACCATTATAAGAACAACTCCCATTGTTTAAGAATTAGCAGATTGGTTTAAGATCTGACCTGAAGCAATATTGAAGGATTTTATTATTTTCGTATATTCCAAGTAGTACCAAGTAGATTCTGTGGTGTTATAGCCTTAAATCCACCTAGGGGGACATCCTCTGATTCTAGGCAATGTAACAACCCTAGGTTAAAAGTTCATGCAATAAAGTTAATAAATGGAAAATAAGACCAAGTTCATGGGACACGTATTGCAAGATGAATGCTGGGAAAAACATCCTAGCGGGTGTTCATTTGGTTTATTATGGCTAAGGGTAAATTAGCAATGACAATGGCAAAGGCTTTAAAAAGGAAAGAGGCATTAATTGGCATTTTATTTATGAAAATAAAGGAAATTAGGAGAAAAGGAAGATGAAATGTCACAGGTTCCATGTGAGAAGGAAATTGAAGGAAAAATAACAGAAATTGAAGAAAATATAAGCCTCATTGATAAAAAAGATTTTGAGGACTAATTCACAACCTTTTTTTCAATTCAATTTTGGAGCTCTCTCAGTATTCTCTCTATTCTCTCACACTCTTGCATACTTAGATAATTCTTGGAGCACTCTAGCATTGGATAAAGGAAAGAAAAGGAAGGACAAGGAAGGCAAAGGAAAGAAAATATCAAGAAAGGAAGAGTTGGATCAAGCGACTATTGTGAGATTACTTGCAGGTATCAAATTACATGTATGATTTCCTTGCTAGTTTTGGCATGCATGGTATATGCATGTGAGCATTTGGTTCTCTTTTTGTCATTAGCATGGGTTCTTCCAGGTGTGGTAGTGGTTTTCAGCCTTGCCTTTCCATTTTTGGATAGCCATAGTGTGATGGGGTTCTTTCATTTGGTTGACCTAGATTGTTGGATGGTTTCAAAATTGAGTGAGGTGATATCAAGAAAATTACCAAAGGCCTGGAAATCCTTGAACCAGTAATGGTGGGATATGTGGTAAAGCCTTAGGGTGGAGATGGAAAAATTTCTCATGGTTTAGGTCGATAGATCCATAGGCATCCATGCTTGTTTAGGGCCCAGTGATCCCTAGACTGATAATGGTGGGATTTCAATAAATCTTGGTAGTATATGTTTCTTGTTTGGGCCTAGGAATCCTTGACTGGTATATGGCGGTATACACGATAAAGCATGGTTGTATAGGTGATTTCTTTGGGCCTATAAATCCTTAATCGGTTCTGGTGGGATATGCAATAAATCCTGAGAAGCATGGTCGGTGTTGTTGTGAGTCCCACATTCATTCTTGGAATATGGAACGAGGGTGATTGGATGAAAGAAAGATTTGGTTCAGCCCAATCTATGGTCGAGTGGTATGTGGAAGTCCCTGACTTGGTTGGATTTTCATATCTTAATAAGATCTCTTTTCCTCTTGTATATTATATGTAAATGTACTTATTATTATGTGGCTTTAATGGTTGTTCTATCATTGATATTTCTCTGGTCATATGTTGGTTATAAGTGTGGTTTACGACATAATTGAGTTATGGATCTCATCATGTTTTGGTTAGTAAATGAAATGTTAATAAAGGAATGAACTAATAGATGATAATGAAATTATTTTGAGAGGGCATCAGACCTTATTGACGATTCTAAGATAAGTATGAGACCCCTATGATCATATATGTAATTATGACTTGTAGACTACATGTTCATGATGTGTTTGATGACTAATCTATCATGGATAGGCCTAGTTAGGTCAAGTTATTATCTAATTTTTGTGTGAAATTCTTTATCCCTGGGTCATTTATCATTCCTGAGAGTTTTATGAAGTTATGGGAAATGGTCTAGAGACTAGCCTGAAAAAGTGGCTTAAATCTCGTAGTCGTTAGCATAGATCTGGGTGAAAGAGTCTACAGCTGCATGGAGGCCTTGTTGTGGGAGCGACTAGATGGTTACATTCACATGGAGGGCTTGTCATGGGAGTGAATAGGGGTTTAGTTAAGTTAAAAAGAAATTTAACTCAGGGGTTGGGCACCTAGAGTGGTTGGTTAGTCCCTGGGGGTCCTGTAGCTCTTGAAGAAGGTTAGTTTGGTTTTGGTTTGTTGATTCCACTTCCTTAATTGTACTTGGGATGTTTTATCATATCATAGTAACTCCTTGTTACATGCTTACCCTAGTAGGCCAATTAGCTTGGGTAAATGTGGGGGGAGGGTCTTATAGAATGGTATCAAAGCAAGGTTTTGTTCTCTTTGGGTTATATCTTAGTTCTGTTCACTTTTGGTGATGTGTGGTTTCCATTCTCTTTAGGTGATGTCCAATTTCCATTCTCTTTGGGTGATGTCTAGTTTTTGTTCTCTTTGGGTGATATCTGATACCAAAAAATGGTATCAGAGCATGGTTCAACCCTTGGAATGGATGGGTGGAATGTGTTTTTCATGCATGTATATCGGTTGAATATGCATTTGTTGTGTATTTCTCTTATCTATGTGGATTTTTTCATGCATTGTCATGGTTATAGTTTTTGTGCATGAGGTCATGGTATGCAGTTGATATTGTCGTGAATGGTAACTGGATAATGATTGAGATGATGTTGATATATTGTTATGATTATGATTATACATGTATAATGCTAATTTGGTTGATCTTGTAGATGATATATCCCCCCCTTATCTATACTGAGGTATGTCGATTATGTTTATATTTTGGTTTAGCTGACATGGTATGCTTATAGGAAGAAGGAGAAGATCAAATATGACTAGCAAGATGGTGGATTACATTTCACGAGATTCTCCCTATAGATAATATGAGTAACATGGTGATGGGTACTCTCGTGACATAGAAAATACTTTAAGAATTTTGAAGGTAGAAATAGGAAGTTGAAAAGCCGATAATGACAAGATCATTCAGGCACAGGAGAAACAAGGAGAGGTTAATGCAATTATCCTTCAGATTTTGTCAGATTTGCATAGACAGGGACCGCTTAGGACCATTAATGGAATGGAGGACATGACTAATGGGGCATATGGAAATAGGTCTCACGGTGGGCACAGGTTGGACATGGATGACATGATTTGAGATGGTAGGTTCTTGGATACACCAGATAGGAGAGGTGAAGGACATAGGTTCTATTCTAGTTAGGGTTTTGATGGTACGATGGTCATCATCGCTATCATCCTTACAGGAGGAGTGACAAGGGATATTTTCCATATGAGTTTAAGAAATCCAAGCCACCTACATTTGATAGAGATTTGAATAATTCGGCCGATGTAGAGGCATTGTTACTTGAGATGCAGAATTTGAGTTGCATGATTACATAGAGAATATGAAGGCCAGAATAGCTATCTTCAGCCTCAAAGATAGAGGAATTGAGTTGGCATGAATTGAAAATACTTTTTAGGAAGAATTACTTGTCAGAAAGGTACTATGACAGTAAAGCTAAGGAATTCTATGAGCTAAAGATGGGATTGATGACAGATGAGGAGTATGATCAGGTGATTAGAATTTAGCTCAAAAAACAAAGTTCTCAGAATTTCTCAAACACTGAACGATCACATCCATCTCGGTGATACAATCCAAATGCAACTCGTTTCACTCAAAACAGAGCTCATATGAGGAAGATATTGTGTTTTGCCCGCTTTACCAAATAGAAGAATTTTGCAAAAAAAAAAGACAGTCACTACACAATTAGCAGTTCGTACTACTAACGTGGCAGGTGACTGGGAAGCTCAAATTTGGTCAATGGGTAATAGAATCTCTCCAAGTGGCACGTTGTGGTTTCTCTGCAATATGGTGAGTTGGCTTCATTTTATTGGTCAGAGGAAGGACCAATGAGAAGGGGACATTTGGCAATTCCAGAGGCTACCATGTGTCCGTCCCCAAAGGTCCGGCATATTGGCGCGCAGTGGTAAAATGTTTATGGCAGGCCAGGGAGTTGAACCCGTGACATGCACTACACAATGCCCATGTCTTACCATTACACCGCGCTAGTAGTTCGTACCATATTATGGTCTCGAATTATATTTGTTATGATATGACTTGACGATTGGGGGTAGGAGAGGTCCGACCCCCTCCCATGTGACCACTAACACATAACCACTGGACAGCACTAAACCTTAACTACACGCTTAATGTGTTAACCAATGATTAGTGCTTAATTAATCTCAGCTTATCCACTAATTAATACATAGTTAGCTTGGCGATGATGTTGATAGATCTGAGAAATCTAGGGATTCCTCCATTTTTGGTGGGATTAACTCAAGTTCTCCAGTTTAAGTGGAGTTTTCCTAGGGGAAACTGATTTTTCCATAGCTTTTGCAAAATTCGACCAAATTGGGAGCAGGAAAAATTCATTCCTAGATGATTTTGATGTTCCGAGCACATTGAAGTAGGTTTTAGGAGCAGTAGAGCATTGTAAACAACACTTTTGCCATTTTAAGCTAATACATAGGCCCAAGCCATGGAAGCTGGACCAAGGAGATGTAGCCCAGGAGGGGTGAACTCCTTCATAAAAACAGTGTTAAGTATGCATTTTCATGGTTTCCTATACATTTGTTTGCTGCTATTAAACACTTTACTTTCATGCTCTTTTGCTCATGAATTTGACACAAAACTTGACAAAATTTACCTGTCCATTCACAAACACCATAAAGGAAACCTATGCACATGAAGCAAATGATAAGCAATTGTTTTTAATTATGAAATTGAAATTAGAACAACAAAACTAACATTCAACAACAGATCAAGTTGGTATCAAAGCAAAGGTTATTTGATTGATTTCTTGAGTTTTGTGCAAGTAGGGTTTTAATGGTTACAAAGTTGTGATGCTTAAAAGGTTAAATTTGTAGAGAGGAGAAGGGAAAATATTGGTTGCAAATCCTCAGGTAATACCCAGAAGAAGGAGAGCCACAAGGCCACAATCTCCACCCAAAGTTTCAATCCTAGCTACACTTAAAGCACCTCAAGTTTTACTTTCAATTGAATTTGAGGAGGTACAAGTAGTACCAGAAGCTGAGCTTGAAACCAAATCCATCATGTCTGGAGCAGGAGAGACTAAAGTTATATCAGAAGAGGAAGCATTCAAGAAATATTTATATGACTTAACTGACATGGTTAGAGTCCTCTTTGAAGAGAGGAATACTAGAATGGCTGGAGAAAGTTCTAAGTCACCACATGGAGAGGGAAGCTCAAAAGATTAAAAAAATGAAAAGAAGGATTCAAAGGGTAATGGAGGAAATCCTCCTCCATCTCCACCATCTTCATCATCTTCCTCATCCTCATCATCTCAAACAACATCATCTTCCACTTCCACCACAAAACTGTTCATACTCATTCAAAAACACGAAAAGAAAAAACTCCCTTACTCAAATTGGACATTAAGTTTGAACTTCCCATGTGTACAATGTTGAGGTCAGTGCAGAAAAGTGAGACAATTGGATTTGACAATTGGAGATTTATTGCAGAATTCATAACCTTCAAGAAGATGACATAAAGATACAGTTGGCTTCATTGAGGCTAGAAGGAGCAACACTAGTTTGGTGGGAAGTGAAGACTAAAGAGGAAATGTGAATTCATGGTAAGATATCCATTTCTTGGGTTGAATTTGTTTTTGCAATTAAAATACAGTTTTATCCTCTAGGCTATATGCAAAAAGACATTATGAGTTGGAAAAATTATAGGAAATTCAAGCGCCAAACAATTTAAGGCTATAACCAGGAGTTTGGGAAAAGGGATTTGTTGTTAGGAGTAAACTTGAATTCCCAAGATGCACTCTTGAAATATATTGGGGGTTTACATTCCTACTTAAAACATGCTATCCTTATGTTCAATCCAAGCAATTTAGATGAGGTATGTGTGCAAGTCACACACCTTGAAGCAAGAGGAAATAAACTTCAGGAAGAGGGTAGTAAGAAGAATCCATTCAAGGGTAAAGAGAAAGAGGAGGGTGGAAAATGGAAAGGAAAGAAGAATGCAAGTGTGAATAAAGAAGGGGAGAAAAATATATGCCAACATTGTTCCAAAGCGGGGCATGATGAAACCCATTGTTGGAAATTACATCTCAAACTAAGGCCTCAGAAACCAAACAATAAGGGGAAACAATAGACGATCACTACCACACAACATGATCTTGGATCTGATTCTGGTGATGAGACTAAGATTTCGGCCATGGTCACAAAAGGAAGAGAAGCTATAGAAAGTATTAGTTCCTCACATAGTCACAACAACACTCCATGTGAATAATCAAGGATAGAATTGCTCCATGTAATGGTAATTTCAAATCATACAAATATTGATGCAGTATTTGATAGTGGGTCACAATCGAACTTAAATTCAGAATACTTGGTTAAAAATCTTAACCTTGAAACTGTACCCCATCATAAGTCATATCCCTTGGGTTGGATAGTCAATAATGCAAATTTACAGGTTACAAGGAAATTCTTATTCAGGTTTGCCATTACTAAAAAATTTATTGATGATGTTGAGTTAGATTTAGTGTTATATGGAATTTGCATCTACGGAAAAACACATTTTCCCTATGTGGGTGACTATGCCTAGAACAATAGAAAGAAAGTAGTTTAACCTTTTACTATAGTAGATAGATGAGATGAAGGAACTTACTTGTATTTTTTCACTTCCTTGATCTCTTTTGAATCACTCCCGTCACTCCCACTTGAACTAAACCCGCCCAATTGGTACCTGTATCAAGAGAAACAAGAACAACAAACAATCAAAGAATACATGATCTATCTACTATAAAACAATGGAATCGAAGACATTGAAACACATAATCATCACAGAAATGAACAATAATATGAGAAAAGGAATAAACTCTTTATTAATGTAGAAGGAAGAGTATCACCCAATAGAGTTCGATCCCGTGCCACTCCCCTAGCTTCAGTCCAACCCTCGCCACATCAAAAGCACACCAATCCAGCAGCATAACATTTCTTGACATGAACTCAATTCTCAAACCAATAGAATTTCCTTACAAACTTCAAATTCTAGCCCCTTGATCACTATGATGAGTGCTCCATTTATAGGAATTAGAGATGGTTTTTTCATAAATGAGGGTATTTAATGGCCTTCCAAACTTGGAGTTAGTTTCCATGGAGAAAGGGATGAGAGGATAGGTGGTTAATGGGTCCTTAGCCTATCCAATTTCGAGCTCATAGGAGGAGATAAGATATGGGATCCTTCTAGAATCATCTAGAATCAAGGAATATTCCCAGAACCCTATGCAAATTTTGCTCAAAGAGGGCCTTAGTGCACTACAGTGCAGGCCAGAATGGGCATGCCTACTCTGTAGCACAGTTACCCCTGACCAAGGCTGCACTGGTGTCCCAAGGAGAAATTTTACCAAGGCTTCATGCCAAGAAACTTTCAGAGAAGGAATAATTCAATGTGATGACTTGTCTAGGGCATGTAACAACTGAATTAGGGTTTGATGAGCCCTAATGGTACTGATCTGAATGTCGGGAGTGATGTGACCAAATAGACCTGTAACAGTTTCCTGCTAAAGCATGAATTCGAAAATGATAATGTCAAGTGATATGCTTTACGATGTGACGAAGACGAACTGAAGCAGATGGTGACTTGCATCGATTACAATACATAACATAATGATATTTTGGATTTTTTCATGAATTGTTGAGGGAAGGCATACCCATACTCAACATATAAACTTTTCATTACATGTACATAGATAGTTGTCTATAGATATAGGTCCATTATAGGATGACCATCTATGTAAAGCCATCATACAGATGATTTAGTACTCTCCTGAAATTGTAGCCCGGATGGATGAAACTAGATCTTGGGTCTTTTATCTCGTCCAATCCTTCTCTCAAGTACGAGTCTAACCATGTGAATATGTGATCTGAATTCGAACATGGGAAGAAATCATCTGATTACCAGCCAATGATGTAAGCCGTTAAGAGATGCGAGATAGATCACCAATAATGATAATGATTCTCAAGGTACTGTAGTACATTCTTCAAGGTGTGAATAAATGTTTTGATGTCGAACACCATACAAAGTTTTTCAGTCGAAGGCCAGTGATTTCAACCTATCGCCGGAAGTGAGAAACTTTCCATTGATGTATGCAAGCCTCAAGGTATTGGGAGGGTGTTTCTAATTCAACTTCTTGGATAATGTGTTGATGTCGACAAGAAGAGACTCATCGCAGGAGGGCCTTGATGTATCCCACATCAATGACATGAAACAAGTGTAATGATTTTGGAGACGGAATTTGTCTGATGACACAAGGTTTAGGAATGGTGGTCATGAAAATGAAGGTTTATGAGTATTATAAAGGATGAGTTTTACTGAGTGACTTATCTTGAGCATGTCGGCGACACTAAATGAATTGGAAGCATTGACCCAAAACCAAAGTGATGGATGGTGTGATAGATCATAGGTATGATAACCATCAAGTAGATAACCCAACCCAAATAGTCATGAAGATGAAGTGAAAGTGTCATGTTCAAGAGTGACTTGCTACCATAAACTAATTTACTCCTTTTCCATTTTCCCCAGTCATTGTTGACCAATACCTCTTTATTTTTTAACAATCTTGAGGAGGATAACATATGCTTGTAGTATAATTCCACCCTTTGGGTGAATCCATCACTATGTGATGTTTTAATGAGTCTAGCGAAGGTGAAACTCGGTCTTGTCATGATGGACAAGTTTGTCGCTATTTGATGTTTTAACGATTTTAACAACAATGAGAACTCAGTCCTTTTCATGTTTAGAGAGTTTGAAAAGGGACAAAAAGAAAACTCCACAAGTTCTTTTTCGTAAATTTGTCTCTCAAGTTTGAAAAAGTGTAAAATAATACAAGAGAGAACCTATTGACCATGTCGATCAACGTATTCCTTTTTCGTAAATAATCTATCTCAGTCCAGAAAAGGGTTAAACTTATACTAAGTAGATGTCATTTCCAATCCGTTAACGAGCTGAAAAGGACAAGTGCTCAGCAATATTTTCATATTTTCAGAGTCTGAAAAGAGCTTAAAGAGGACTCCACTTAGAGGAATGAGTGATGTCTAGGATAGAAACTGGTTCCAGTGATGTTGGAACTTCTCAAAACATGTTCATTTATGTGAAGAGGTTGGCTAATAAGACCACTCATTGCAATTGTTCCTCAAAAAGGGTAAAACAATCAAGTGAAAGCGTATGATCGGCCAAGTAGTTAGTGACGATGGAAGGAGAAAAACCAAGGCTCATATGATGGAAGATCGACTGATCGGCCAAGACGATAGTGATGATTGAAGGCGAAAAACCAAGGATCATATGACGGAAGAGGCTGATAGAATGGCAATCACGAGAGTTAAAATGGAGATGGGTTCATTTTTACACAAGCTTGAACCATAGGGAATTATGCTTGGATTCAGTTTCATGTTTAGACAAGCTTGAAATGAAAAACTATGCTTCGATTCAGTTTCATTTTTACATAAGGGTTCATTTTTACACAAGCTTGAACCATGAAAAAACTATGCTTGAGATTGGTTTACATGCCCCCCAAGCTTCATTACATTCACCTAAGTAGACTACTTGTGGCTATCAAGTGGAGGGAGTGAAGGTTAACTTATGAGATCAAGTGAAAGACTCGACTGGGATTTTACGAGATATAATCAAAGACTTGAATTGGAACTTTGCTCTAGAGGACTTTGTTTCATTTTTTAATGAGCTTGACACAAGACAAGGAACTCTGCTTAGATTCCTTGTTTCATTTTTTAACGAGCTTGACACAAGACAAGGAACTATGCTTTGGGATCTGTTTCATTTTTTAATGAGGTTGACATTGTAAAAGAACCGTCCTCATATTCCTTGTTTCATTTTTTTTTAACGAGCTTGACACAAGACAAGGAACTATGCTTATATTCCTTGTTTCATTTTTTAACGAGGTTGACACAAGACCAGGAACTATCCTCATATTCCTTTTTTCATTTTTTAACGTGCTTGACACAAGACAAGGAACTCTCCTCATATTCTTTGTTTCATTTTTTAACGAGCTTGACACAAGACAAGGAATGCTCCTCATATTCCTTGTTTCATTTTTTAACAAGCTTGACACAAGACAAGGAAGTATGCCCATACTCTTTGTTCCTTTTTTTAATGAGTTTGACACAAGACCAGGAACTATCCTCATATTCCTTGATCACGACCCGTAAGAGGTCATGACTTCCAAGAGGTTCTCATCAGATGGGAGAACAATGCTCTAGAAGGGATATGTAACTAGGAATCCATTAGAGGGATCTGGTTCGAATGCCCCTAGTACATAATGCACAACATCACGAAATTGATCATCAGTTGATGTAGGCATGGAATGGGTTACCACATAATTGACCCATGGTGGGGAAGATAACATTGGGACAAAAGGACCATTTAGGGAAAATGGTTGACTGGAAGCCATATTTGGATCGGGAAATGAAAGCTGGTCAACGGTAACAATTCTACCTTCATGCGGGAAACACATCACTCGAAAGAGTGTTGAAACAATAACTCCCATGTCATAAACATAGTTGCGCCCAACAAGTAAATTGTAATCTAAAGGGCCTGTGACTACCATCACATTGAGATAAACAATTTTTCCTCCCAAAGTAATAGGTAACTAAGGAAGTATCCCTAATGGTTGATTGGTTCCTCTATTAAAAGCCAACAGATTCTAGGCAACAAGCACAAGTGGTGGCAAACCGAGCGCTTGTCAAGCAGTGGAAGAAAGGATACTCACAGATGCACCTTCATCTGTAATAATGCCAAATACAATCATATTATAAACATGTACTATGATCTTGAAAGGCACAAAAGAAGGAAGACGACATCCTACAAGTCGATTCCAATCAAAGGAAGTGACCAGACTACTTGGAGGGGGTACCATAAGAATGAGAGAATTACCCCCTTGAGTTACGAGAATGGGAGGATTTTCCTCCTATCTTGATGGAACATGAGGGTTTCCCCCAAGCTCATTGGAATCTGAAGAAACGAAAAGAACCTGAGTGGTATCGTACTCACTCTCTATGGGAAAGGTACGATTAACTAAAGGTGAAATCAAGTCAATTTTTTCCTCGACCTGTGATTGGTCAAGTATAGACTCATGGGATTCACATTCAGAGAGAGTGGGTTTGACCGATGGTTGATTTGGGTCAGTCACTTCATCAACTAGTGAAGGATTAAGGGAGAGTCTCCTGCAACCAGATGATAGTCACTGCGGAGAAGCAGGACGATTATCCAACACTTTTTGGGCTTCATACAGATAGGGACAAAGGTGAAAGGGGTGATTCCCTTCACATAACCTACAAGGAATCTTAAGTTTACCTTTATTTCCATGAACTTTACTACCACTAGTTGATGGTGTGTCACCAACATGATCTCCAGAAGCTGATGACACAAGATGATGTGAACGAGAAGACCATTATTCTAATATCTAAGGAATACCAAAACAATTTCAAAGAAGATGGTCTCTCGTACAAATTTTGTAAGGATATCGAAGTTTGTGAGACTTATCGGACGGTTTCTAATTAGAAGTTGCATTTGAAGCAATGGTTGCTTGGTTTCCCCCTTGTTGAATTTGCTTCTTCTTCTTATTCTTCTTAGCTACTTGGTTACTAGTGCCAATACTTTCACCAGGCGAAGAGGAAGAAGGGGAGGAAGAAACAACCAATGAAGAAGGCAAAGGGTCAACTTTAGGATCAACTGGAAGTTGATTTTATCCAGTTGTAGGAATATTCAGTTGTTGAGCCAAGGAGGTTGAGAAAAACCATATTGGAAATCCGATGGTAAGTCCCGGAAGGGACAATGTAGCCATATAAGGAGCACCAATATTTCCGAAAGGATTAAAAGGACTAAGATTCCCATCAAAAGGAATTCCTTGATCCGTGGACTCTAGAGTTGTTGCCATATGTCTCAACCTAATATCAACTAAGGAGTGACGTGGAAGATGTTATTCGTGGTCAATTAATTTATTTTAATCATAATAACATAACAAAACAAAAGAGGGATAATTTAGGCAAAAGGATTACCAAGCAACTGTGAACTGTAATATACTGCCTCAGTAAACCAAGGACTTAACATAGGTGCAGGAAATCTCCCCGAATGTTGTGTTCAATGTATCACAGTGTACAAGGCGGACGAATCGGTTACCTATGGATGGATAGCAACCTAATGTAGTCCTCCTGTATATACCCGAAATTACGTGAAGGCCCAATCTGTATTAGCGTTGCCTAATGTGAAACCGCACAGTGAGAGCATTACTTTATACTTTTCGTACTATAACACCACCCTATATACTCGAAGGTACGTGGACGAGCTACGATATACTTACGTATTTGGAATGAGGTATCACACTCGGAATGTATCACAGACAATTAATGATAGCTAGTATGTTTAACCACATCGGAACATGTCTCTAGCCTAGACCTCTAAATCTTATGTGTTAAGTTACAGTGCTCCATTAGGTTAATTGAGATAACTTTTAAGTTGATCTTGTTTAAGAGTTTGCCTTTCAGGTTCACCACGTGATGTCTTTGAAATTCCTAGAATGCAACTATGATGAGAAACATTATTTTCATTTTATTTGAACAATGAAAACCTTAACTATAAGGCATAGAACAATCATAACGTTTAATCAAAGAGCATAGAGCACATCTAATGTAACTTTCCCTATACTATTCCTACAAGCACACACAAACCTCTAAATGCATAATGCAAGTTTTTCTTTTCATTTCCCTTAATATTTAGATGAACAAAAGGAAACTAAATGCACAAACAATCAATTAATACTTTTCATAAGAAACGAAGACTTTACGACAGTTTCTTTTTCAAAGAAATGAAGACTTTACGACACTTCCTTTTTAGAAAAGACTAATAGATATAAATTAACTTTTACAATGAATTGATAATGATAAAGAAATCCCTTAAGAAACACTAAACAATCAAGGTCAAAGTAGGGCTAGGAGAGAAACTTCAAATTGATTTCAGAACCATAGAGAACATTGATCTTTCAACAAACAAAAATAGAAGCAACTTTGGAAAAATAAAACAAAGGTGGGTTTTTTAGCGTAAGAGATATCAACATAGGCTAGAGTGGGAGAGACTGCGCTACAGAGCACTGTCTCTAAGACAAGGGTGCACTGCAGTGTACTATCCCCTAAACAAGATTGAGCCAGTGCCAGAGAGTCAAATCAAGAGAAATCTAAGTACAATTTTTTGACTAAAAACACTTCAAAAAGGCTGAAATAAGATCAATGAAATCAAGAAAAGTCTACAAGGGTGTAATATGATGAGGGTAATCCACTAGGAACGACAATCGTTCCCCAGTGGAGTCACCAATTTTTTATATGGAATTTGCATCTACGGATAAACACATTTTCCGTAGGTGGGTGGCTACGCCTACAACAACATAAAGAAAGTAGTTTAACATTTTCCTATAGTAGATAGATGGGATGAAGGAACTTACTTGTAGTTTTTTGCTTCCTTGATCTCTTTTGAATCGCTCCTGTCGCTCCCACTTGAACTAAACATGATCAATTGGTACCTGTATCAAGAGAAACAAAAACAACAAATGATCAAAGCATACATGATCTATCTACTATAAAATAATGGAATCGAAGACATTGAAACACATAATCATCATAGATATGAACAATAATATGAGAAAAGGAATAAACTCTTTATTAATGTAGAAGGAAGAGTATCACCCAATACAGTTCGATCTTGTGCCACTCTTCTAGCTTCAGTCCAACCCTTGCCACATCAAAAGCACACCAATCCAGCAGCATAACATTGCTTGACATGAACTCAATTCTCAAACCAATAGAATTTCCTTACAAAATTCAGATTCTAGCCCCTTGATCACTATGATGAGTGCTCAATTTATAGAAATGGAGGTGGTTTTTTCATAAATGAGGGTATTGAATGGCCTTCCAAACTTGGAGTTAGTTTCCATGGAGCAAGGGATGAGACGATATGAGGTTAATGGGTCCTTAGCCTATCCAATTTCAAGCTCATAAGAGGAGATAAGAGATGGGATCCTTCTAGAATAATCTAGAATAAAGGAATATTCCCAGAACCCTATGTAAATTTCACTCAATCTTGCCCAGTTCATGTCAAAGAGGGCCTAAGTGCACTGCAGTGCAGGCTAGAATGGGCCTTCCTACTCTGTAGCACAGTTACCCCAAGGAGGCATTTTAGCAAGGCTTCAGGACAGTAAAATTTCATAGAAGGAAGCATTCAATGTGATGATTTGTCTAGGGCATGTAACAACTGAATTGTTTGATGAGCCCTAATGGTACTAATTTGAATGTTGGGAGTGATGTGCCCAAATAGACTTGTAACATGTAGTTCCACTTGACATCTCAGGAATCATTTTGGGGAGCCCATATTTGTATGATAGGAAATCGGTATTTTATCGCCATGAGAACAAATACCAATTACTCAAGGATGGAGTGGAGTATATTGTGAGAGCCCATCACAAAAGTTAAACATTTATTTGGTTAATGCAAGGTAGATGAAGAGACTAATGCAAGTAAAAATTTTGTGCTTCTCATGATCAATAAAAATAATGATATTGATTTTGAATCTTTTGAAGGTTGTGATGATAAGTTAAAATCTGATTTGTTTGATGTGGTAAGCAAGCATGGCGAGACGTTTCAGGGACCAAGGGGGTTACCTCCCAAGAGGGGAATTCAGCATGAGATACAACTGTAGTAGGATGTTCCACTTCCAAACATAGGCATGTATCACATGTCGATCATGGAGAGTACGGAAATCAAGAAGAAAATTCAAGAATTTCTAAGCAAAGGTATCATACGCCCATCTACTTCACCATGTGGTTCACCTATTGTCTTAGTGCCAAAGAAGGACGAGACTTGGTGCATGTGTGTGGATTTCCGTGCACTGAACAAAATAACGATAAATAATCGTTATCCACTCCCAAGAATTGATGATTTTCTTGATCAATTGAGCTATGCAAAGTATTTCACTAAGTTAGACTTACAAAGTGGTTATCATCAAGTTAGAATAGCTGAAGAGGACATTTGGAAAACCACATTTAAAACTAAACAAGGATTGTTTGAGTGGCTTGTTATGCCTTTTAGTCTTATGAATGCTCCAGCTAATTTCATGAGAGTTATGAATGATGTATTGAGACCATTTCTACATGAATTTGTCATTGTTTACTTAGATGATATTCTCATATTCAGAAAATCTAGAGCTGAACATGTCATGAATGTGAACAAAGTACTTGATGTCTTGAGCAAGGAACAATTGTTTTTAAAGATGTCAAAGTGTGAATTTGGCAAGAATTCTTTAGTGTATTTGGGACACATTGTTGGAGGAGGTGAGCTGAAGATAAACCCCTCTAAGGTTGAGGCCATTGTGTATTGGCCCAAGCTCAATACAGTTACATAGGTAAGAAGCTTTCTTTGGGAAGCATAATATTGGAGGAAATTTATTGCTAATTTTTCTTCCATTACAACCCAACCACATGCTGATGAGCACCAGTATTGTAGCAAGAATGCTGCAACTCCTGGGGCTACCAACTTTACTTTATCAACCAGAGGTTTGTACAAACTTGGAGGTGATAGTGTTGTATACATAAGAAGATGCGATGGGTCCACTCTTTGTCATTCTTGAGTTGGCGATAGACCACTATGCTTTTTCAAACCAGCCTTCTATTAATTCAAAAGAAGCTTGATTACCAATGAAAAGAAAGGGAAATTTTCACTAACTAAAATCTTGTCTACTGTAGTAAGGAAAGACTGAAATCAAATGCTTAAACACACCATTCATCTAACTAAATGCTAAGAGGATTTGCTTCAAAAGAATGCTAAGTTAACATGTGCAGAATCCTGCTATCCTAGGCATGCAATTTGAAACATCCAAACATTCTACTATTGTGCATGTAAATGAACACAATAACTCTTTTTCCTTTTTGTCTTATTTTGTGTAAAAAAAATGTGAATGCTAAATCCTCTTGGTGATGTGGCAGGTGGATTAGGGATGATGGTGAATGGTCAGATGGCTTGGGAGGAAAGTAAGGGTCTTCTCTTATCTTCCTAGATGCTTTTTCCTCAATTCAACCTCAAAATAGGCCACTATAAGTCGATCTACAGGATGTCCTAATGCTCCTACAGGATCCCCTGTATTCGAACAAGATCCGACCGAGATCAAGAGAAGTGATTTGGAAGGTGGTGGAGGGCTTAGGGAAGGTGAATGGTGGGAGAAATTAGGAAATGGAGTGGCTAGGATTCCTTTAGAGCTCAAACTAGAGTTTGTGAGATGGTTGGATTTGCTCAACAAACTTGGAGAAATGTTCTTATCAAATAATGAATTTGGTGAGGGACTTAGTGGAAAAAGTGATAATCATGGATGGATGAGGTTAGGATGGAGTTGTTGGTCATGATATCTCTCCATAATACTTAAATTCGTACACTGCATCAATCATTGACATTTATCCATAAATCAGGTCAGACAAGAAAGATTCTCAATCAACTAAGAAAACAAAATTCATTATCTAGTTGCCTATTTCATGCATGGAAAAAGTTGTACAATAATGTGAAACACTATGAGATATAATTCAAGGTTGAAGATATCAGAAATGATAATTAAATCCTATTCTTGAAAACTGGTAAAATTCTAGCCTAAGTAGCAGAAAAACCGAAATTCCATGAGAAATCATAATTCTGCCTTTTTGGGGTTTCATAGGAGTTCTTTCCTCAAACTATGGTCCCTAAAGGGACGAGCGAGGCCAAAGCTACCTACTATAAGCTTTTTGATATTCCTTTATCTTCCTAAGCTAATGCTAAATAAATGCACAAATTGAAGCAAACTAATCAAATCCACAACTACTTGCAATGAAATGATGCTAAAACAATTCAACAATTAATCTATGAAACCAACCAAGCATACAAATACAAGGAGAGGAGCCTTTGTTGCTAGGGTTGGGCCCTAACCCAAGATTTTCAGCCCTCTAAGTCAACTTAGTGCTAGATCAAGGAAATTCTCATTCTCATTATCATATTAGAAAATTACATAACAATGTCTTCCTCAAGTCTTGAACTCGAAAATGCTTAGTTCTTTTAAATCAAAAATCCCAATTGAAATGAGGCTCTAACCCTATTTATTTATACAACTGAAGTCTCCAACGACTTCCTTAAATCTAGGGAGGCTCGGCTCCCAAAACCAAGATGAACTACCTCTTTAACTATCACTGGCTTGGCTGCCTTTTGATCTTCATGACTCAGCTGCTTGCAACTCTAAGCTAGTGTGATTTAATGGAGGAATATTTGAATGCGTGAGGATTAAATGAGGAGGATCTATCTCCTACAATCTCTCCTCCTTGTCTCATTCGAGTTTCTGCCCTTGATTAGCCAAAATTTCCATGATTTTCTCTCAAAAATGTGTAATCAATGCACATTAGCCCACTAGACATAACATCTCACTTTTACTCATCTCATTAAGAAAAATATAATAAAATATGTAAGGAATTATAATAAGAGTTGATTTAAATAAGCTTGGCGGTGTATCAAGGTCCATAAAGTTACCTAATGATGAGGCTCAGCATCACCCCCCTACTGAAGTGTTGCACATCCTCTAAGCAACGCAATCTATATCCATGTCTTTCATTGCTCTAGTGGCCTCCCTGACATCCCATACTTCTGCTATAGTTTCATCTTCTTGTGCATAGAATCCTTCCTTCCTCTTTATCTCTTCCCACTACTTCCTTTCTTCCTCTTCCTTCCTTCCTTCCAACATTCCTAAGAGCTATAGTGGACTGAGTCTCAAGCCAATCCAATTGACTTTGAGTCTTTGTAGAGCTTGCTTGTATATGGGTGTTTTGATTAGTGCCTCTCTGATTCTCTGAGAAGAATGGTACTCTCTATTTTTCAGGTTGAATGGAAAAGTGTTCCATCT
>APFE031398502.1:170074-209494 GCA_000404065.3 Pinus taeda | reverse complement strand
AGTGGAGGTGATGATGAGAACACGACCAAGGCTCAAAAGCTGACGATAAGGCATTCACAATGGTTATTTACCAGTTCATTTTTTAATGAGCTTAAACTCTGGGGGAAACATTTGCTCATGGTTCATGTTTATTTTTTAACGAACTTGAACTATGCATTAAAATTGCTCGTGGCGGGTTTATTTTTAAACGAGCTTGAACCCTGCGGTAACACTGCTCGCCAGCCATATAATAAGGATGTCTCATTCAAGATGCCATTTTTAAGGGGCTTGCACCTTTTCGAAGCTTTGCGCCGGATCCTTTCTTTATGCAAGCTAGGAAACGACCAGCCTTAAGGGTTTAAAGGGTTAGAGGTCCTACAAATTTAAAAAATAAATGGTCGCTCTTCGCTTGCATGCGGAAAGGTTTGCATGCGCCCAGATATAGCGAACAATTCCCAGGTTACCATGAAAGTTCTATCCGCTTTGCAGACAAAATGCTTCCTTGGCGATGTCTATTGAAACAAACAAAGGTGAGTGGTGCAGACGCATTCCACTCACATAACTTTAACGAAGGTATCTTAGTCCAGTCTAATCCCATTTTCCTGTGAGGACGGGTGTGTCAGACTAGTCATATATCCTCCGTGGAAACCTACTCTATACCCAAGGTTTTCCTGCCGAAACAGACCAGGGTGCATGCCCCCTGGGTTTCAGTGATATCCTCCTGAATCACTCGCGCTCATCAGGTGGACGGACTGGAGATCGATGAGACATTACTTGTGTGAAAAGACCATTTAGGGATGGAATTTGACTATTTGCGATGTGTGAACCGGGGAATGACATTTGTTCTATGAGCTTGACCATTCTGCTTTCGTGCGGAAAACACATTACTCTAAAGAGTGAGGAGACGACAGCTCCCATGCAATAAATATAGTCGCGTCCAAGGAGTAGATTATAATCCAAGGGTCCTTGAACTACCATCACGTTCATGTGCATGGTTTTCATTCTCAAAGTAATGGGCACATTTGGAAGGATCCCTAATGGTCGACTGGTTCCTTTGTCAAAGCCTGTCAGATTTCTCATTTCAGGCAAAAGCGATGGCGAACCAAGCACTTCCAAGCAGTTGAAGAAAGGATACTCACAGAAGCCCCTTCATCGATGATGATAACAGCCATGACCATTCTGTAAGCTTGTACAATGATTCGGAATGGTACACTAACTGGTATACGGGGTCTGCCTAGTAGATTCCAGTCAAAGGAAACGACTAGGTTGCTTGGAGGTGGGACCGAATAGATGATCGGATATGACTGATGAACTTCCTTCCTGCAATAAATGAATGGGTGGACTACCCCCAAGTTCATCGGAGTCTATTTTTATGAAAAGAATTTGAATGGTGTCATTATCTTTCTCTTCAGTGACAGTATCATTCGAAGATGAACACTCTGAAGGCAAGATCGGGTCAACTGCCGCCTCGACCTTTTGACTTTCATCTGGTATGGATTCAGAGGGTTCATATTCAATGATAGACGCTTTGTCCGACCACAATGGCGAGCTAGCTGGATTTTCAACTAGTGGTGGACTTGGCAAGAGTTTTTTATATCCAGGAGGGAGTCATAGCGGTGAAGCAGGACGGTCATCCAAAACTCTTTTAGCTTCATCAAGGAAGGGACAACGGTGGACGACGTGATTGCCTTCACACAATTTACAAGGAAATCTGGGATTCCTTTTCTGTCTAAATACTTTACTTTCACTGGTTGATGGTGTGCTTTCAACATGATCATCAGAGGTTGACGACACCGGATTGTGAAAACGAGGAGACCAGTCCCTTAAGATCTGAGGGATGCAGGGACAATCTCATTGATAGTGGTCTCCATTGAAAATGACACAAGGAGATTTAGGTTTAGATGGTGGAGTGTGAGGATTTTCACTAGACGACGCTTGGTTGCCCCCTTTCGATTTTGGTTCCTTCTTCTTCTTTTCTTTTTTCTCTTTCTGCTTCTTCTTCTTCTCAGTTAATTGATCTTGAGTTTTACCAGCTTTATCAAGCAAAGAGGAAGGAGTAGAGGGAGAATCAGATGAAGTAGAAGGTTGTGGGGCAACTCTAGTATCATCTAGTTGCTGACTTGACTGTTCAGGAATTACGATATTCTAAACGACAGAGGTAGAGAAGAGCCAGACGGGAAAACCAATCGTCAACCCTGGAAGTGACAATGTGGCCATATAGGGTGCACCAACATCTCCCTAAGAGGATAAAGGACTAGGATTTCCTCCAAGGGGAAATCCTTGGTTGGCAGACTCCATTTTATGAACATAAAGACCAACGAGGGAATTTGTGATGTTATTCCGATTAAAATAAATTTTAGACGCTTTGACACAACTTGTTTTTTCAATTTTAAAGAGTCAAGAAAAAACAAAAGATGACTCTAGTCGCCTTCGATTTTTAGTGAGCCTGAAGTGACAAGTGCTCAGATGGAGCTTTTCTTTTAAGGAGTCTGAAAAGGAGCAAAATGGAATTCTCTGGAGATCTAGGCAGAGGGGATTACCAAACCAATTGCAAAATTGCAATAACTTATTCCCTATCCTAATGCTGTAATAAACTTCAAAAAGTAAACACTACTATTTACAAATTAAAGTGCTGGTATTTTTAACAAAGTGGATCAAAGTAATGCTTCAACATTCTGCCATTAACTGGTCCATCATCTGCCTCTATACCATCCAGACTTTTCAAAAAGTAGGTGTTGTTTCCTTGTACAGTCTGAATGATAAATGGTCCTCTCCATAAGAAATCAAACTTTCCATGTTTTCCCCTATCTTCTCTTCTGGAATCCCACTTTAAAACTTTATCCCCAATGAAGAAATCCTCTGCTTTGGTTCTTTTATCAAATATCTTTTTAAGCTTTTCTTGTAGAACTTGGGCTCTGTGATAGACCTCCTCTCTTGTCTGCTACAAGTGAATAGTTTGATTGATCCTTCTATGAATATCATTAGGTTCTGCTTGTATCTCTTGTAGCAACTTTATCACTGGGATTCCCAAAAAAGAAGGGAATACTGCCTCCATTCCATGAACCAATTGATAGGGACTGGTCCCAATAGATCTCTTGGTGGTCAATCTGTCTGCCCATAGGGAATTCACAATTTTTTTATGCCAGTTTTTCTTGTTCTCCTCCAAGACTTTTTTAATGATGTTGATCAAACTCTTGTTGGAGGATTCAGCTAGGCCATTACCTTGAGGGTAATAGGCTGTAGAATGGCCCAAGGTAATGTGGTATTTATGACAGAAATTAATCATTCTCTTAGACTTAAAGGCAGCAGCATTGTCTGTAATAATTTTCTCTAGGCAGCCAAACCTAGACAAGATGTTGGTCTCAAGGAATTGCATGATTACTGAGTCATTGGTTTGCCTGCAAGGGATGGCCTCTATCCACTTGGTAAAATAGTCTGTAGCAGTCAAAATCCATTTGTGCTAGCTAGAGGATGAAGGGTGGATTTCCCCAATGAAGTCTAAACCCCATTATTGAAATGGTTTTTCAGTGGAAATGGGCTTGAGGGGCAGAGGCAACAACTTTTTCTTGCCTTCAAAAATTTGGCATTTGTGGCAAGAAGTTACATATTTTTTCACATCAGCAAATAGGGTGGGCCAATAAAATCCAACCCTTAGGATTTTATCAGCAGTTGATTTCCAATATAAATGTTCACCACAATCCCCTGCATGAAATTATTTAAGTACTTTGCTAGTTTCTTCTCTGATTAGATAATTTAATAAAACACCTTCGTGGTTTTTCCAAAAGAGAACATGATCTAAAATGTAGAACTTGGAAGCTTTCATTTTAAAAAATCTTTTCTTAGTTCTGGATAATCCTGGAGGAGCTTGCAAGTTTAATAATACAAAAGATATGTCAGCATACCAAGGTGATTGTAAAAAGTTTTGATTGATCTGTGGAGTCGCCATCTCCGGCTCATCATCCAGTTGATTTATGTGAAGGGCTTAAAAGTTAGTTTCAGTCATGAGTTTAGCTAGTCCTTGTCCTTTTATCAGTTTTGTTGGTTTTATTTCAATGTCATATTCCAGTATGGTAGCTATCCATTTGCCCCTTTTGCCTTCAATGCCTTCTTGGGTCAGGATGTCTTTAACAACAGTGTTGGGCACATAAGCAATCACATGAGGGTACAAGATGTAAACTCTGAAGTCCTTGATGGCCTTTACAAGTGCATATGCTTGTTTCTACATGATTTGATATTTGAGTGGAGCATCTCTAAGGGCTTTACTGAAGAAGGCTATGGGTTTTTCACATCCCTGGTCACCTTTTTGAAGTAAGACCGCAACAATTGTATGTTCTAATGCAAATGAGAATATGATAAAGTCCTTGTCAAAATTGGGGCTTGTGAGGATTGGTGTTTGAGTCAAAGCTTTTTTGATTTCTTCAAAGGCTTGCTTAGTTTCTATTGTCCACTTAACCTTGGAGTCCTTTTTGAGCATGTTGTTCAGCAATCTTATTAGCTCAGCGAGATTTGGTATGAATCTTCTTAGAAAGTTGATCTTTCCCAAAAAGGCTTGTAGTTCTTTAATGTTTCTAGGGTGAGGGACTTGTAAGATAGCTTGTATTCTATTTGGATCAATTCTAATGCCTTCTTTAGAGATGATATGGCCCAATAATTTTCCTTCTTCTAGGCCAAACAATGATTTCTTTGGATTTAATGATATACCATATTTTCTGCAAATTAAGAATACTTGCCTTAGATGATCTAGGCGTTCTTGATATGATTTGGAGAAATCTGTAAGGTCATCTAGGTAAATAACTAAAAAGTCATGAATCTCTTTAGCAAAAGCAATATCCATGGCTCTTTGAAAAGTTGCTCCTGCATTCTTGAGTCCAAAAGGCATTTTCACATATTTGAATGTTCCTCAAGGGGTTGTGAAAGCAATTTTACCTTGGTCATCAGGGTGCATTAGGATTTGATTGAAGCCTGAGAATCCATCTAAAAGTGATATCCTTGAAGCACCCACTACCCTTTGCAGAATGTGATCCATCTTGGGCAAAGGGTAATTATCCTTTAAAGAGACTTTGTTCAAATTTCTTAAATCAACACATAACCTTATCTCCCCTGTCTTCCTTCTAGTGGGCACTAAATTTGAAACCCATTCTGAGAATCTGATTGGATCTATAATTCCAACTTCATACATTCTCTTAACTTCTTTCTCAATCAAATGGAGCAGCACAGGGTTGACCCTCCTAAGTTTCTGTTTGAAAGGTTTTTGGTTTTCTTTGAGAGGTATTGTGTGTTGGATTACTGCAGTATCATAAGACTTTAGGTCCTCATAACTCCATGCAAAGACATCTTGAAATTATTTGAATAGTTCAATATACTTTAGTTTTTGGTTAGGAGGCAGAGCTTTGGACAATTTTATCATTTTGGGATTTTCTACAGTTCCTAAATTACAATCCTCAATTTCTGCGTTTAATGGCTACATTTTAGGTTTCCTAGAGATGTCATTTGAGTCAAAAATGTCCTCTAAAGGAGTGAGGCCTGTAGGTAGGAAATTATCCTTCAGCTCAATGACTTCACGCTCTGCTGCAATTGCATCTTCAGCTTCTTTTTCATGAAGTTCCTGTAAATCTGTTTTAGTGAATTTGGTGGGATGTAGAAGTTGGTTTGTTGTTTCAGCAGAGATATGTGTTTCAACTTTGTCCATTTGATTGCTTTCCTCTATAGTGTTGGTATCCATTTTTGTGCTTGAGAACTCTTCTTTCAAAGTCAGGAAATTGTTGATTTGAGCGTCATTTTCAAACACCTGCCAGTTTTTGACATTATCTATTATAGCAGGTCTATGTTTTATTTCAGCAGTGAATCGATGATTGGGCTTAAATGGCAATTTGCAAGTGCTTGCAAAGGTTGCTAGACTATGGGCATGCAGATTTTGATTCCTTAGAATCTTGGTCAATTGGGATTCAAGAAAGGTGTTGAGAATATCCATTGTAGCAGCTCTATATGACCTCAGCCTAAGATCATTTGCAATGAAGTTACCCTTTATTTGTTGAATGATGAGGTCAGAGTCTCCCAAAATTGATATCCGAGCTGCACCTAAGTTTTTTATCACTTTGAGCCCTAAGAGGAGGGCTTCATATTCGGCCATGTTGTTAGTGCACCTAAAATTCAATCTAAATGCATGTCCCTCAGCGTGGTCATCCTTCACATTGAGTATCCAAACCCCTGCCCCTGCTCCTAGCTTATTAACAGATCCATCAAACTCTAGATACCATAGATTTTCTTCATTTGAACTGGTATTAGGAGCTTTTTCAATTTGCTCAGCAGGCAGAGTTGGATTTTCAGTCTCATGGGATTCTTTATGAGTGACTATCAATTTATTGTTTTCCAAGACTTCTTGAATCTGAACTGTGGATTCTTTGTCTAGGAATTCATCCTGACTTAAAGACACAATTTTAACATCAGTTTGGGTTTGAATCTCAATGTTGTATAAGATAAAAGAATCCATGTTTGAATGGGAAAGTTTTGGGGTTTTGCTTGACTACTTACCACATACTTCATCAAAGTTTCTTGGTATAGTCTCTTAGGCTAGTCGAAGACTGAGATAGTTGCATAATACATGTCTAGTTGCAAAGATCCTTGTAGCTTGGCACCCCAGGATCTGGATAACAGCATTCCATACTTGGGTGGAATATCAGCTACCACCACATCCATGAGAATTGTCTTGGCTGGATATTGGACTAATGACACACATTGATCCTTGATTAAGCCTAGGCACCAGACCTGACTGGAATCAAAGGAAAACAAGTCTTTGTATGGCCTTGTGATATCTAGGTCCAACTTTTCCATGACAGATTTAGGCATCAGATTATGTGAAGCTCCTGAATCAAACATTGCATTGTGAAGCACCTCGTCATGGATGTTTAAACTTACATAGAAGGGAGGGACTCCTCCATCTACTGATTTACCATTTGCTTCAGGGCCAAATATAAGTTCTGGTTGATCATTCAGGATGTTCACTGAATCTTTTCTTTCTGAAATTTGTAGTGATCTGCTGATTTGTTCCCTAAAAACTTCATGCCTAGCCAATTCAGATAATGGGATGGACACTTTTAACTTACTTATTTCAGCCTCCATATTAAAGGGTCTTTCTGTTTGTATTTTGACATTTTGGGCAGCAAGGTTGTGTCTTTCAACTGAGTTTTCAACAACTGCCTCTTTTACTGGAATGTTATGATGAACTAGAGTTACTTGCTCACCATCTTCTAAAGGTTTTTCTACAACTTCTCTAAGTGGAGAATTAGATGTAGGGTGTTGTTTTGATCTATCTTTGTCTGAAACATCTTCAACTGTTGGACTATTTGGATTGGAAGTTGATTTAGGGATGATTGGTATATGAGAGTCCTTAAGTTTAGTTTTGGTAGGTTGCTTGATTGTCTTTCGCTTGGGATCATCAGGGATGTCTATTCTCCTACTTCTCAAGTTGTATTTCTTGTGGACTTCATACACAGTTGTTTCATACCCTTGCTTGAAATCAAAGGATTCCCCTGATTTCAATTGACACTAACTAAGAGTATCAGCCTCTTGGTCTTCCTGAGTTAGGAAAATTGGTTGGCCACTATTGAGGCCCATTAGGTTAATGTGGGGGTCCTCTATTGGTTCAATAGATGTAGAGGCTTCTACATAGTTTTCTTGGAAGCGAGGCCTTATGTTTTGGTCTGGACCAACTTTTCCTACATTGGGGTTTTGATTTTTTCTAAAGTTTGGATTTTTTGCATTATTGTTTGTTTGGCTTTCCCATGAAGATTTCCTCTCAATAGTTTCCACTCTATCTCCCAGCCTGTCCATGCCTTTAATAATTGCATCAAGTTTCTGTTCAAAGACAGAGGGTTCCTCTTTGAAGTTTGTTCTTCTTTCAGATCTAGCTTGATTTCGTTTGGAAATTAGATTAGCTTCAACACTCACAGCTATGCTCTGCATATCTTCAAGGCTAGGAGGAGCTCTCTCCCTGAGCTGGTAAGCCATGTCTGAGTCAAATCCATCAGGGAATTTAATCAATGCTAAGTTTGGTGGTGGTCTAAGATTTATTGGAATTGCAAGGTATGTATTGTTGAATCTGGCACAATAATCTTGGACACTCTCTTGTGGGCCTCTTTTCAAGTTCTCATATTTAGTTAAGATGTGTAAAGGGTCCTTTTTCTTCTCCCACCTGTTTAGGAAAGTTTGATAAAGGGAATCTGGATTAGCTATTGTGTTTGCAGGGAGTGACCTAAACCATGCCCTTACATCACCAGTTAAGCTCTGGACAAAAAATTTCATCCTAACATCGTCATCATCAATCTCATAGTTTTCAAAATAGTCTTTCATCCTCTTGGTATGTTGTTGAGCAGTGTAAGTGCCTGTACCATCAAAGTAGGTAATTTTTCCCTGGTAATCCTGTGGCATAGCCCCTGGATTGGCAGGCAACTACAGGGGAGCATATCTGTTGGCCATATTTGCAGGGAAAAGTGGGACAACTGGAAGCACAAGGATAGGAGCTGAGATAAGTGTTGTGGATGGATGGGTGGAAAAGAGATTTTAGAGTGATAAAGGTGAACTGGAAGAAGCTACAGCAATAGGAAGAAGGGCTTGAGGATTTTCTTTAGTAGGTTTAATTTGAATGGGTTTCTACTAGGGTGTTTAAAGATTTGAATCAGCAAAACTCTCTTGATTTTCTGGTTTCCTAAGGCTCTTAGCAATCAGATTTGGATTGTCAAAAATAGCTGGAGGATTTGGGTCTGGGTTTGACCTTGTGTATCGAGTTTTCTTCTTTGGAGCCAGCTTCTAAGTATGTTTTGGTATTTTCTGGGAATTCTTGGAGGATACAAGTTTTGACAATATCTTGAAGGAAGCTACTGAAATGTAGGAGGATTTGGGGCTTTCCTTTCGGGAGGTTTGAAACAAGGATGGCCAAATAAATCTTTGAGACAACTGTTTAAAATCTAAAGCTAAACTGGAGTTGGACTGAAGTAGCTTTTATTTACTCTTGTGATTGCACAGCAAAGACAGTTTCAAAGGCTGCTTGGCTGACTTCAGGCTCCATCTGTAGCTTTAGAGATTAGACAGTAGTAATAGACATTCATTCAGTTCCCCAGTGGAGTCGCCAATGATGTTATCACTTAGGTTGTTCCCCAAAACTTGTGAGAAAAGGGAATACGACCGAGGTAACCACTAATCAATCTTTTAGATGCAATTTCTTTCCAAACTGCATCCAGAGAGGACTCTCTCTTTATAATTTAACTTTGTTTATTTGAGGTTTTTATGCTAGTTATGATGTGCAGAGGTTTGTTTTAAATTTGTTTGGATGGTGATTTCAAACAGAGGTAGGATGCAAGTATGAAAGAGTTTATTCCATTGGGCAATGGAGTCTATGAAGATGGATTGCTGAGTGTGTTTCTGTGATAAAGGGCAATACTACAAAGCAAGATAATCAGTTTTGGAACAATATTGAGGTCTAGAAATTGATGGGATGCAAGCCAGGGGGTAAAGGGCAGTCAAGAATCCTTTATCATGGTGGCAGAGGGGAGGTGCATGAATATTTTCAAGGAGCAGTGAATAATTCCTTGGCAATTTTCAAAATGAAAGAATTAGTGGAAACAGAAGCATTTAAAAATTCCTGTTTATGCTAGTTCTGAAGAAAACATAAATAACAGTAGGAATTGAACACAAAGTGTATTTAAACAAGTTCTGGGCTATTCTTTTTCCCTGTTGTTAAGATTATGAAACATATATGAAATATGCAAACATAGAAAACACAAAAACACAGTTTAGAATAACTTATTGAGCCAAAGAAAGACACAGGAATTCTGTAGCAGAGCCCAGAATCATCAAATCCACATTTAGAAGGTCTAGCAGCAATGCATTTCAACCGCCTTTGTATTCAAAAATATCAGAGTTACAACGTAGTCCAAGAGGAGAATCACCAACCCCGAATACATTCCTTGGGGGGGTATTTATACAAAAGAGAGTTTACAAAATATCTTGTGGATAAGATATGACGTAATAACTTCATTCACCTACTGTGTCAGAGATATAAATGCAAAAATAAAGGTAGGAGTTATTGTGGCTATGCTAGCTGCTTTAACTGACAAGATATTTTAGACTTTTCAACCCAGGAATTCTGCTGATAGTTGTGTCTTTAATTTGCATTATTGCGTTGTTGTCCTGAGCTTTTCACCTGCTCTTTATTTAGCTTTAATGTGTCTTGATCCTCGCTTGAGCTCCTTCCTCCATATCTGCCACGTGTCTTGCTATTTGGCCAAGTGTACATAGGCAGAAAGATCCAGATTACCTAGGAAAAACTTCCAGCATACTTTTCCACCACTGTTCTGTAGGCAATTGATGTCTTTGTATTTTTACATGTATTTCATCAGCCTCAGTATACCTGTAAAAGTTAGGCTTGACTTCAAAAAGATGGTTTATTTCACGTTCTATAAAAAACAAATTTTCCAATTTGTCATATAAATTTTGTCCGGAAGGAGGCCCTGTGTCTTCTGAGGTGCTGGATGATGCAGTGATCTGATTTGTTACATACATGTTTACCCTGTGAGCATATTGTTGATGTGATAACAGTTTTTGATTGCTTGTTAGTAAACTGGGTAGACCCTTCTGCTGCAAGCTTGTGAATTTATCTGTGAAGGCATTAATGTACATCTGCATCTCTTGACACTTCCTTTGTAAAGTCTATATAAAATTTCTCATTGTTAGCACCTTCTTCACTGTCAAAATGGTGCCTGTCCTATCCGAGATGTCCAAAGCTGCTAGTTGTTCTTTAGTATTGGTATTCAAAAAATGGATGAGCCTATTGGCCTGCTCAGCCACATTTCCTAATGATGCCCTGGCCCTTTGAATTTGCTCTTGTGCCCTTTCTATTAATTCAATTTGTTCATAGATTGTCTGAATTGATAGCCATTGGTCAGTAGTGGACTGGCCAATCCTGGTCCACAAAATCATTTTAATGTCTGCTAGAGGTTTATGCAAGGTGAGATCCTTTTCCAATGATTTCACCTTGTTCTCCAGGGCCTTCACCTCTCTAGTCTTCTCTGCTACTGTTATTTTTGACATGTCATAGCTCACTTCTAGCTTGGCTAGTCTTTCTTTTGCCTCTTTGAGCTCTGACATTTGAGCTTCTAGCTCTTTCACTACCTTCATCATTTCTTCCATTCTCATGCTGGTCTCACGCTCTGTTGTTGCTGCTGCTGTAGCATCTGTAGTTACTGTACCTGTTGTTGATGCTGGCTCGGTGGGAGGGATTGTTGCTGTGTCTGTGGGGGGAGCAGAGACAATTGTTGGAGCTGTTTCGAGTGGCCAGGAGGTTGACTCTCCCTGCTTAGCCTACATTTCTTTCTCCAACTCTTGCTCTGTTTGCATTAGCCTTTGATTCATTCTCATCAATAAATCCATTACATCCTCTTCTGCTTTTTCTTGTGCTAGTTCAGTTGTTTGTGGATGCATGGTGACAGGCAGCTTCAATTGCTTTCTAAGGGCAGCAATATCTTCCTCCTTCTTTTTGATCAATGATTTGATGCCCTTGGCATCCTTGGGATCATGTCCCAACTCAATAATTATTTCTTCTAGAGTCTTTATTTGGTTGTCTTTGGCTAGAGAAGAGATCTTCTCCAAATCCAATTGAGCAGATGTATTACTCAATGACTCTTTTAATTGGTAGGCCAACATTGCCTTGTCTGCCGGTGTAGCATAGACCATTTCACCCATTTGTTTGTGCAATTCTATTTGGTCCATTGGGTGTATGTCTTTGGCAAGGACCTCTAGATTGGTCCTTATGTAGTCAGCTGCAGACTGTGGCTACTAAACCTTGGGTTTGAAATGACTTAAGATCATTTTCTCCTCCTTGATGTCCTAGGTTTCCATTAGTCTATGCTGTTTGGAGGGTGTCATCTTAAGAAATTGATCATACAATTGAATTCTTAATGACTCATTTTGACCCTTGATCTTCATAAATGATTGTTTGATGTCTGATCGTTTCTTGGCTTGTGACCTTGCGGAGGAGACTTCCATTCCATGCTGCCTCTCCCCTTCTTTTCTGTGAGAGCTAGCAGAACTCTGTTGGCTGATGGCCCTCTCTCCTCTTGTGCTTTCAATGATGTCTTCCACAATGTCCTCTTCAGGAGGATCTACCCTTTTCCTCTTGGCCTCTTGCTATTCTGTTGACACACTTGCAGGTGTGGTCTGTTCCCGGTCTCTTTTCTTACTTCTCTCCTCAGGAAGAGGAGTCCGCAATGTTGGTACTTCTGGTGCTTGTGCCTGTAGTGAAGGGACTTTCCCTTGACTGTGTTCTTTTGAGGTAGTTGGCTATTCTTCCATTGTTTCTTGCTCTGTGACTACCAACTCCTTGCCCTTTGTTGTCCCTGTTGTTGGTGTAGTCCTTTCCTGGGCAACCTGTTGTGCAGTTGTAGCAGTTGATGAGCTTTCCCCGCTTTGCTGTGGTATTTTGAAAGACACCTGCCCAAAAGAATCTAAGTCAAGAGTTTTTTCCAAATTTTTCATGGTTTGTTCCATTTTCTCTTCCTCAGTTAACTCTTCAACTAGTGCGTCCTCCACCCACTCATCTTGGTTGGCAAACTTTTCTATGTCAGGGATGCTGCAATGTTCATTGGGTGCCATCCTATATTTTACCCTTCTTGCATTGATAAAGCCATATGGGTCATAGGGTACCCACCAAAAGCTTCTCTTGAGTTTGAGTGTTTGACCCAATATTTCATCAGCATCCTTCCATCCCTCTTTCTTGCTCATAACAAAGGGACCTAACTGGTCTTTGAGTTTCAATCGGGCCTTTTTCTTTGTGCTATGGAAGTGAGTCATATCTGAATTGATGAATTGCCTAAAATATTCCAAGGCAAACAATCTCATTGGCACATATCTGGGCAGCCTGTAGAGGCATAGCTCACAACCATATATCCTCAGAATAGTGTGATTTTGGTAAAAGTACTAGTCACCTATTTTATAGTTTTTGGAGAGCTGTAGTATCTTTTGCATATCATGTGTCAGTCTAGGAGGAGGAGTTCTCATCAGGAGAGAAGAGACTGGGTATACAAACAAATCAATAAACTCACAATAAGAGTAGGGAGAGTTGCAGACTTCATGAAAGATTGGGGTCCAAAAAATCACAGACCTCCTTTCCCCTTTATGGTCCAATTTTCTAATGGGGAATTGGAAGATATCTGGCTGGTAATATAAGAATAGATGATAAATATAGGATGAATATTTAAATATTCCCTCCCTATCTAGCCTCAACAATTGGTCATGTATCTTGTTGGCAATAAGTTTGGCATAGTTGTATTTAACAGCAAGGGGCTGCCCTGGGGTAAATATAGACATCATAACCAATATGGTTTCATCAATATGCTCACTTGTCTTGAACCCCAAGACAAAATATATCATATCAACAACTAATCTACCCACTTCAGTGAAAGATGCATAGTGGAAAGGAGGTGGCTCCTTAGGCTGGCAATCTGCTCTCATAAACACTTAGGCAATTCTGGTTATCTCTGAGCTGGAGAGTTTGGGACCTTCATCCAGCAAGAACTTCATGGTAAGAGGAAACTGGAGGTGGGTTGGTTTGAAGTTCAGCATCTGATTTATAGAGTCAGGAGTAATATGAAAAAGGGTAGTCCCAAATGGACTCTTAACTGCCCTGTTTGTTGGCTCATAGTTCTCACAACATAGGGGAATGATCTCAGGGAATATATTCACAGAGGGGAGGTAGTATCTGGGTAGATTTGATTCCCAAATTCCATAGACATCATTTTGATTTAAGTAACTATTTCTAAGCTCATTGATTGCTTGCAGATGGTTTTGGTAGCCTACTAGGTCTTGGATTAGATAGTCTCTATCAGCCAAGGGCAAATGTTCCAACTCTTTGTGAGGTGCATTAAGAGGAGTGATGTTCAAGGCTACTGGACCTTCCATGGCTAAGCTCTGTTGCCTTTAAAATTGGAAATTTTGACTCTGTGCAAGCAAAATGGGCAGAACGATGGCTCTGTGGATTTCTTCGGGATTTTCACCATTGAAACTGGTTTGTTGGCTTCAATTTAGCTCTGTGGATTGAAGTTAGCTGGAGAAATAGTAGCTATGGGCTTATTTGGCACAATGGGCTACAATTATCGGCAAAAGGCAGCTTTCGGGGTTTCTTGGAGAGTTTGCAGGGCCGAATGAGCTCAATTTTAGCTCACTGTGCGGTTTTATGGTGAATTTGGCAACTCAGAGGCTTATGGGGGATTTTTGGGCAGGAACACAGTGTTTTTCCCTTCAAATTATGGTTGTTGTGGCCAATTTTACAGAGAAACTAATGAAAACAGGGCCGGGAGCAAATTGTTGGTAAATACCTGCTTTCTTGGTGGAATGGTCGATTTGCAGGGGACCAGGCGAGCCAAGGGGCTGAGCTGTGGAGTCGAACTGCTGGGTGGCGGACTTATATGGTGAGTTTGGTCTTTTTTACGTAAATTTGCATGCACAGGTGCGTACAGAAAACAAATAGAAATGGGTAAAAAACAAGCGTTTTCACCCCCTTTTACCCGAAATTTTGACTTTGGCGGGTTCAGGGCGCTTTTTTCTGATGACGTCATTTTGTCGTGTAGCGAGGTACAGATGTTGACATGGGAGGTGACGTGGCGGGTGACATCATCAGGTGACGTCAGCAGATAGGCAGGCGGCAAGGTGGGTGACATCATCAGGTGACGTGGGCATGACGTCAGTAGGGAGGCGGGCGGGTGGTAAGTGGTATTCCCCGCACCGCTTTTGGGGGGAAGTGGTTTTGGGGGAGGGGGCTCCGAACACACCGGGTGCTTGACACACATCCTCGGTGCGGCGGAAATACCGCCCATCCCCCAGACGCTATCGTTCGGAAAGTTAGGGCTCGCGATATCACCGACCACCGCCAGATTTGGCAGCGCCGATCAGATGGCTGGTGGGTAATAAAGGTACCGGCAGGTTAACTCTGGGGACCCGCTTTAATATTTTGGGTTTCTATAATGTTCGCGGTGTATTTCGGACTTTGGAAAAAATGGGTTTTTGGGCGTAAAAATGCGGGTTTCGGCTATTTTATTTAGCCATAGGCTAAACAAGTCCTGATGGGCATGTGGAGGGTTGTTATTAGCCCCGAGTGGACCAATAACTCTCGACGATACGTTAACATATAGCTATAGTTAGCCAAGGGTCGGGGTATTAGATTTTTTAGGGATTTTTGTGTATTTTTACATGGTAAGGGAGGGGAATATACATAGGAGCTATATAAATAGGGTTAGTAGGTTAATATGACTATGTGGGATGTGTTTGTATGGTTTAGGCTAAGTTTATAGAGTGAAAACTTAGGCATGGGGGGAATGAAAGGATGCCAAGTAGTGAAGTTTAGGAAACTTTGGCAAAATGGAATAAAAACTTTTTACACAAGAAATGTGGCTTGTTTTGCCTAGGTGAAAACACATTTTCACTTAGTTTTTCTATGAGATGAAGTGGACTAAAGGTAATGAGCAGATCTCATTGCCCTTGGGGGAATGTTAGTAAGTGTTTCTTGGGAAAATGGGGAGGGGAATTAGTCATGCTCCATTTGTTTTGTAGCCACCTTGCCATGGTACCTTATGATTTTTATGGGATGGCAACTTGTTCCAAAGGAGCAAATTGCTCATAAACCATGCTTCTATACCATCAGAACTACCTACCCAATCTAGTATACTTAACATTTTCTCTTCATTTTCCTTGGGTGCACTTAAACTAGCAAACCCTGATTCTCCTCTTTCCTTTTAGCTGCCCTCCTATCTAAGTCTACCCTTATGTCTTCCAGGGCTCAGATTAAGCTATTGAGACCCTTTGCTTCTCTACCTAATTACTTGTCTGCCAAGCTTAAACTGTTTGTGCAGACCTTTATTCTCTATTCTAAGACAAGTAAAATTCAAACATGATGTAGCCAGGATTAGACTGTTTGGCTATTCATCAATTGTGACAAGAGTCAACCACCTATACATAGTGAAGTTCTTCAAAATATGGAACCTTTGTAGCATGAAAAGGATGAACATATTTGGCACTTCTCCAGTCAATCATGAAAGATGAAACCTATTGGTATAGGAATCTAATAGTGGCTCCACTTGGGGATGGCTTTTCCTAGTGAAAAGTCAAGAACAACAGGTGAGATGGCCTTATATTCAGTTCTTGCTGTATTCTTAAATTTCTCTTTTGTTGTTCACAAAATGATTCCTCTGCAATGTCTGTATTTCTCATGAACTCATTCCAAAGATTGCAGCTCTATTTTGGGTACTCTGTTTGATTATTTCTCATCATTTTCACAGCTCTCAAGTCTGTTTCTCTAGCTTCTTCTGATAGGCTTAAAATGCAATACCCAAAGGTGGTACGATTCCTTACCTTTTCCTCAAAATTTGTTGTAACTTATTACCTATCCTGTTGCTGTAATAAACTGCAGAAAGTAAACACTACTGTGTACAAATTAAAGTGCTGGTATTTTTAACAAAGTGGATCAAAGTAATGCTTCAGCATTCTGCCATTGACTGGTCCATCATCTGCCTCTGTACCATCCAGACTTTCAAAAAGTAGGTGTTGTTTCCTTGTACAGTCTGAACGATAAATGGTCCTCTCCATAAGAAATCAAACTTAACATGTTTTCCCCTATCTTCTCTTCTGGAATTCCACTTTAAAACTTTATCCCCAATGAAGAAATCCTCTGCTTTGGTTCTTTTATCAAATATCTTTTTAAGCTTTTCTTGTAGAACTTGGGCTCTGTGATAGACCTCCTCTCTTGTCTGCTGCAAGTGAATAGTTTGATTGATCCTTCTCTGAATATCATTAGGTTCTTCTTGTATCCCTTGTAGCAACTTTATCATTGGGATTCCCAAAGAAGAAGGGAATACTACCTCCATTCCATAAAGCAATTGATAGGGACTGGTCCCAATAGATCTCTTGGTGGTCAATATGTCTTCCCATAGGGCATTCACAAGCTTTTTATGCCAGTTTTTCTTGTTCTCCTACAAGACTTTCTTAATGATGTTGATCAAACTCTTGTTGGAGGATTCAGCTAGGCCATTACCTTGAGGGTAATAGGCTATAGAATGGCCCATGGTAATGTGGTATTTATGACAGAAATTAATCATTCTCTTGGACATAAAGGCAACAACATTGTTTGTAATAGTTTTCTCCGGGCAGCCAAACCTAGACAAGATGTTGGTCTCAAGGAATTGCATGATCACTGAGTCATTGACTTGCCTGCAAGGGATGGCCTCTATCCACTTGGTAAAATAGTCTGTAGCAGTCAAACTTCATTTGTGCTAGCGAGAGGATGAAGGGTGGATTTCCCCAATGAAGTCTAAACCCCATTGTTGAAATGGTTTTTCAGTGGAAATGGGCTTGAGGGACAGAGGCAGCAACTTTTTGTTGCCTTCAAAAATTTGGCATTTGTGGCAAGAAGTTACATATTTTTTCACATCAGCAAATAGGGTGGGCCAATAAAATCCAGCCCTTAGGATTTTATCAGCAGTTTATTTCCATTATAAATGTTCACCACAATTCCCTGCATGAAATTCTTTAAGTACTTTGTCAGTTTCTTCTTTGATTAGACAATTTAATAAAATACCTTCATGGTTTTTCCAAAAGAGAACATGATCTAAAATGCAGAACTTGGAAGCTTTCATTTTCAAAAATATTTTCTTAGTTCTGAATAATCCTGGAGGAGCTTGCAGGTTTAATAATACAAAAGATATGTCAGCATACCAAGGTGATTATAAAAAGGCTTGATTGATCTGTGGAGTCGCCATCTCTTGCTCATCATCCAGTTGATTTATGTCAAGGGCTTGAAAGTTAGTTTCAGTCATGAGTTTAGCTAGTCCTTGTCCTTTTATCAGTTTTTTTGGTTTAATTTCAATGTCATATTTCAGTATGGTAGCTATCCATTTGCCCCTTTTGCCTTCAATGCCTTCTTGGGTTAGGATGCCTTTAACAACAGTGTTGGGCACATAAGCAATCACATGAGAGTACAAGATGTAAACTCTGAAGTCCTTGATGGCCTTTACAAGTGCATATGCTTGTTTCTCCATGATTTGATATTTGAGTGGAGCATCTCTAAGGGCTTTACTGAAGAAGGCTATGGGTTTTTCATATCCTTGGTGATCTTTTAGAAGTAAGACCGTAGCAATTGTATGTTCTGATGCAAATGAGAATATGATAAATTCCTTGTCAAAATTGGGAATTGTGAGGGCTGGTGTTTGAGTCAAAGCTTTTTTTTATTTCTTCAAAGGCTTTCTTAGTTTCTATTGTCCACTTAACCTTGGAGTCCTTTTTGAGCATGTTGTTCAGAAATCTTATTAGCTCAGCGAGATTTGGTATGAATCTTCTTAGAAAGTTGATCTTTCCCAAAAAGGCTTGTAGTTCTTTAATGTTTCCGAGGTGAGGGACTTGTAAGATAGCTTGTATTATGTCTGGATCAATTCTAATGCCTTCTTTAGAGATGATATGGCCCAATAATTTTCCTTCTTCTAGGCCAAACAATGATTTCTTTGGATTTAATGATATACCATATTTTCTGCAAATTAAGAATACTTGCCTTAGATGATCTAGGTGTTCTTGATCTGATTTGGAGAAAGTTGTAAGGTCATCTAGGTAAATAACTAAAAAGTCATGGATCTCTTTAGCAAAATCAATATCCATGGCTCTTTGAAAAGTTGCTCCTGCATTCTTGAGTCCAAAAGCATTTTCACATATTTGAATGTTCCCCAAGGGGTTATGAAAGCAATTTTATCTTGGTCATCAGGGTGCATTAGGATTTGATTGAAGCCTGAGAATCCATCTAAAAGTGATATCCTTGAAGCACCCACTACCCTTTGCAGAATGTGATCCATTTTGGGCAAAGGGTAATTATCCTTTAAAGGGACTTTGTTCAAATTTCTTAAATCAACAGATAACCTTATCTCCACTGTCTTCTTTCTAGTGGGCACTAAATTTGAAACCCATTCTGAGAATCTGATTGGAGCTATAATTCCAGCTTCATACATTCTCTTAACTTATTTCTCAATCAAAGGGAGCAGCACAGGGTTGACGCTCCTAAGTTTCTATTTGAAAGGTTTTTGGTTTTCTTTGAGAGGTATTGTGTGTTGGATTACTGTAGTATCATAAGACTTTAGGTCCTCATAACTCCATGCAAAGACATCTTGAAATTCTTTGAATAGTTCAATATACTTGAGTTTTTGGTTAGGAGGCAGAGATTTGGACAATTTTATCATTTTGGGATTTTCTGTAGTTCCTAAATTACAGTCCTCAATTTCTGCGTTTAATGGTTTCATTTTAGGTTTCCTAGAGATGTCATTTGAGTCAAAAATGTCCTCTAAAGGAGTGAGGCCTGTAGGTAGAAAATTATCCTTCAACTCAATGACTTCACACTCTGCTGTAATTGCATCTTCACCTTCTTTTTCATGAAGTTCCTGTAAATCTGTTTTAGTGAATTTGGTGGGATGTAGAAGTTGGTTTGTTGTTTCAGCAGAGATATGTGTTTCAACTTTGTCCATTTGATTTCTTTCCTCTATAGTGTTGGTATCCATTTTTGTGCTTGAGAACTCTTCTTTCAAAGTCAGGAAATTGTTGATTTGTGTGTCATTTTCAAACACCTGCCAATTTTTTACATTATCTGGTACAATAGGTCTATGTTTTATTTCAGCAGTGAATCAGTGATTGGGATTAAATGGCAATTTGCAGGTGCTTGCAAAGGTTTCTAGACTATGGGCATGCAGATTTTGATTCCTTGGAATCTTGGTCAATTGGGATTCAAGAAAGGTGTTGAGAATTTCCATTGTAGCAGCTCTATATGACCTCAGTCTAAGATCATTTTTAATGAAGTTAACCTTTATTTGTTGAATGATGAGGTCAGAGTCTCACAAAATTGATATCCGAGCTGCACCTACGTTTTTTATCACTTTGAGCCCTAAGCGGAGGGCTTCATACTCGGCCATGTTGTTAGTGCACCTGAAATTCAATCTAAATGCATGTCCCTCAGCGTGGTCATCCTTCACATTGTGTATCCAAACCCCTGCCCCTGCTCCTAGCTTATTAACAGATCCATCAAACTCTAGATACCATAGGTTTTCTTGATTTGAACTGGTATTAGGAGTTTTTCAATTTGCTCAGCAGGTAGAGTTAGATTTTCAGTCTCATGGGATTCTTTATGTGTGACTGTCAATTTATTGTTTTCCAAGACTTCTTGAATCTGAACTGTGGATTCTTTGTCTAGGAATTCATCCTGACTTAAAGCCACAATTCTAACATCAGTTTGGGTTTGAATCTCAGTGTTGTATAAGATAAAAGAATCCATGTCTGAATGCATAGAATAAATGGGAAAGTTTTGGGGTTTTTCTTGACTACTTACCACAGACTTCATCAAAGTTTCTCGGTATAGCCTCTTAGGCTGGCCGAAGACTGAGATAGTGGCATAAGACATGTCTAGTTGCAAAGATCCTTGTAGATTGGCACCCCAGGATCTGGATAACAGCATTCCATACTTGGGTGGAATATCAGCTACCACCACATCAATGAGAATTGTCTTGGCTGGATATTGGACTAATGACACACATAGATCCTTGATTAAGCCTAGACACCGGACCTGACTGGAATCAAAGGAAAACAAGTCTTTGTATGGCCTTGTGATATCTAGGTCCAACTTTTCCATGACGGATTTAGGCATCAGATTATGTGAATCTCCTGAATCAAACATTGCATTGTGAAGCACCTTGTCATGGATGTTTAAACTTACATAGAAGGGAGGGAGTCCTCCATCTACTGATTTACCATTTGCTTCAGGGCCAAATATAAGTTCTAGTTGATAATCCAGGATGTTCACTAAATCTTTGCTTTCTGAAATTTGTAATGATTTGCTGATTTGTTCCCTAAAAACTTCATGCCTAGCCAATTCAAGTAATAGGATGGACACTTTTAACTTACTTATTTCAGCCTCCATATTAAAGGGTCTTTCTATTTGTATTTTGACATTTTGGGCAGCAAGGTTGTGTCTTTCAACTGAGTTTCCAACAACTGCCTCTTTTACTAGAATGTTATGATGAACTAGAGTTACTTGCTCACCATCTTCCAAAGGTTCTTGTACAACTTCTCTGAGTGGAGAAACAGATGTAGGATGTTGTTTTGATCTATCTTTGTCGGAAACATCTTCAACTGTTGGACTATTTGGATTGGAAGTTGATTTAGTGATGATTGGTATATGAGAGTCCTTGAGTTTAGTTTTGGTAGGTTGCTTGATTGTCTTTTGCTTGGGATCATCAAGGATGTCTATTCTCCTACTTCTCAAGTTGTATTTCTTGTGGACTTCATACACAGTTGTTCCATACCCTTGCCTAAAATCAAAGGATGCCCCTGATTTCATTTGACACTGACTAAGAGTATGAGCCTCTTGGTCTTCCTGAGTTAGGAAAATTGGTTGGCCACTATTGAGGCCCATTAGGTTAATGTGGGGGTCGTTTGTTAGTTCACTAGATGTAGAGGCTTCTGCATAGTTTTCTTTGAAGGGAGGCCTTATGTTTTGGTCTAGACCAACTTTTCCTACATTCGGGTTTTCATTTTTTCTAAGGTTTGGATTTCTTGCATTATTGTTTGGTTGGCTTTCCCATGAAGATTTCCTCTCAATAGTTTCCACTCTATCTCCCAACCTATCCATGCCTTTAATAATTGCATCAAGATTATGTTCAAAGGCAAAGGGTTCCTCTTTGAAGGTTGTTCTTCTTTCGGATCTAGATCGATTTCGTTTGGAAATTAGATTAGCTTCAACACTCAAAGCTATGCTCTACATATCTTCAAGGCTAGGAGGAGCTCTCTCCCTGAGCTGGTAAGCCATGTCTGAGTCAAATCCATCAGGGAATTTGATCAATGCTAAGTCTGGTGGTGGTCTAAGATTTATTGGAATTGCAAGGTATGTATTGTTGAATCTGGCACAATAATCTTGGACACTCTCTTGTGGGCCTCTTTTCAAGTTCTCATATTCAGTTAAGATGTGTAAAGGGTCCTTTTTCTTCTCTCACCTGTTTAGGAAAGTTTGATAAAGGGAATCTGGATTAGCTATTGTGTTTGCAGGGAGTGATCTAAACCATGCCCTTACATCACCAGTTAAGCTCTGGACAAAAATTTTCATCCTGACATCATCATCATCAATCTCATAGTTTTCAAAATAGTTTGTCATCCTCTTGGTATAAGTGCTTGTACCATCAAAGTAGGTAATTTTTCCCTGGTAATCCTGTGGCATAGCCCCCGGATTGGAAGGCAACTGCAGGGGAGCATATCTGTTGGCCATATTAGCAGGGAAAAGTGGGACAACTGGAAGCACAGGGATAGGAGCTGAGATAAGTGTTGTGGATGGATGACTGGAAAAGATATTTTTGAGTGATAAAGGTGAACTGGAAGAAGCTACAGCAATAGGAAGAAGGGCTTGAGGATTTTCTTTATTAGGTTTAATTTGAATGGGTTTCTGCTGGGGTGTTTCAAGATTTGAATCAGCAGAACTGTCTTGATTTTCTGGTTTCCTAAGGCTCTTAGCAATCAGATTTGGATTGTCAAAAATAGAGGGAGGATTTGGGTCTGGGTTTGACCTTGTGTATCGAGTTTTCTTCTTTGGAGCCAGCTTCTAAGTATGTTTTGGTATTTTCTAGGAATACTTGGAGGATACAAGTTTTGACAATATCTTGAAGGAAGCTACTGAAATGTAGGAGGATTTGGGGCTTTCCTTCAGGGAGGTTTGAAACAAGGATGGGCAAACAAATCTTTGAGACATTTGTTTAAAATATAAAGCTAAACTGGAGTTGGACTGAAGTAGCTTTTATTTACTCTTGTGATTGCACAACAAAGACAATTTCAAAGGCTGCCTGGCTGACTTCAGGCTCCATCTGTAGCTTTAGAGATTAGACAATAGTAACAGACATTCATTCAGTTCCCCAGCGGAGTCTCCAATGATGTTATCACTTAGGTTGTTCCCCAAAACTTGTGAGAAAAGGGAATACGGCCGAGGTAACCACTCATTAGTCTTTTAGATGCAATTTCTAGCAAAACTGCATCCAGAGAGGGCCCTCTCTTTATAATTTAACTTTGTTTATTTGAAGTTTTTATGCTAGTTATGATGTGCAGAGGTTTGTTTTAAATTTGTTTGGATGGTGATTTCAAACAGAGGTAGGATTCAAGTCTGAAAGAGTTTATTCCACTGGGCAATGGAGTCTATGAAGATGGATTGCTGAGTGTGTTTCTGTGATAAAGGGCAATACTACAAAGCAAGATAATCAGTTTTGGAACAATATTGAGGTCTAGAAATTGATGGGATGCAAGCCAGGGGGCAAAGGGCAGTCAAGAATCCTTTATCATGGTGGCAGAGGGGAGGTGCATGAATATTTTCAAGGAGTAGTGGAGAATTCCTTGGCAATTTTCAAAATGAAAGAATTAGTGGACACAGAAGCATTTAAGAATTTCTGTTTATGCTAGTTCTGAAGAAAACATAAATAACAGCAGGAATTGAAACAGAGTGTATTTAAACAAGTTCTGGGCTATTCTTTTTCCCTGTTGTTAAGATTATGAAACATATATGAAATATGCAAACATAGAAAACACAAAAACACAGTTTAGAATAACTTATTGAGCCAAAGAAAGACACAGGAATTCTGTAGCAGAGCCCATAATCATCAAATCCACATTTAGAAGGTCCAGCAGCAATGCATTGCAACTGCCTTTGTATTAAAAAATATCAGAGTTACAGCGCAGCCAAGAGGAGAATCACCAACCCTGAATACATTCCTTGGGGGGGTATTTATACAAAAGAGAGTTTACAAAATATCTTGTGGATAAGATATGAAGTAATAACTTCATTCACCTACTTTGTCAGAGAAATAAATGCAAAAATAAAGGTAGGAGTTATTGTGGCTGTACTGGCTGCTTTAACTGACAAGATATTTTAGACTTTTCAACCTAGGCATTCGGCTGATAGTTGTGACTTTAATTTGCATTAGTGCATTGTTGTCCTGATCTTTTCACCTGCTCCTTATTTAGCTTTAATGTGTCCTGATCCTCGCTTGAGCTCCTTCCTCCATATCTACCACGTGTCTTGCTATTTGGCCAAGTGTACATAGGTAGAAAGATCCAGATTACCTAGGAAAAACTTCCAGCATACTCTGCCACCACTGTTCTGTAGGCAACTGATGTCTTTGTAATTTTACAAGTATTTCATTAGCCTCAGTATACCTGTAAAAGTTAGGCTTGACTTCAAAAAGATGGTTTATTCCATGTTCTATAAAAAACAAATTTTCCAATTTGTCATATAAATTATGTCCGGAAGGAGGCCCTGTGTCTTCTGAGGTGCTGGATGATGCAGTGATCTGATTTGTTACATACATGTTTACCCTATGAGCATACTGTTGATGTGATAACAGATTTTGATTGCTAATTAGTAAACTGGGTAGACCCTTTTGCTGCAAGCTTGTGAATTTCTCTGTGAAAGCATTAATGTCCATCTGCATCTCTTGACACTTCCTTTCTAAAGTCTGTATAAAATTTTTCATTGTTAGCACCTTCTTCACTGTCAAAATGGTGCCTGTCCTATCCGAGATGTCCAAAGCTGCTAGTTGTTCTTTAGTATTGGTATTCAAAAAATGGATGAGCCTATTGGCCTGCTCAGCCATATTTCCTAATGATGCCTTGGCCCTTTGAATTTGCTCTTGTGCCCTTTCTATTAATTCAATTTGTTCATAGATTGTCTGAATTGATAGCCATTGGTCAGTAAGGGACTGGCCAATCTTGGTCCACAAAATCATTTTAATGTCTGCCAGAGGTTTATGCAAGGTGAGATCCTTTTCCAATGATTTCACCTTGTTCTCCAGGGCCTTCACCTCTCTGGTCTTCTCTGCTACTGTTATTTTTGACTTGTCATAGCTCACTTCTAGCTTGGCTAGTCTTTCTTTTGCCTCTTTGAGCTCTGATATTTGAGCTTCTATCTCTTTCACTACCTTCATCATTTCTTCCATTCTCATTCTGGTCTCAGGCTTTGTTGTTGCCGCTGTTGTATCTTTAGTTACTGTACCTGTTGTTGATGCTGGCTCAGTGGGAGGGATTGTTGCTGTGTCTGTGGGGGGAGCAGAGACAATCGTTGGAGCTGTTTCGGGTGGCTGGGAGGTCGACTCTCCCTGCTTAGCCTGCAATTCTTTCTCCAACTCTTGCTCTATCTGCATTAGCCTTTGATTCATTCTCATCAATAAATCCATTACATCCTCTTCTGCTTTTTCTTGTGCTAGTTCTATTGTTTGTGGATGCATGGTGACAGGCACCTTCAATTGCTTGCTAAGGGCAGCAATATCTTCCTCCTTCTTTTTGATCAACGCTTTGATGCCCTTGGCATCCTTGGGATCATGTCCCAACTCAATAATTATTTCTTCCTGAGTCTTTATTCGGTTGTCTTTGGCTAGAGAAGGGATCTTCTCCAAATCCAATTGAGCAGATGTATTACTCAATGACTCTTTTAATTGGTAGGCCAACATTGCCTTGTCTGCTAGTGTAGCATAGACCATTTCACCCGTTTGTTTGTGCAATTCTATTTGGTCGAGTGGGTGTATGTCTTTGGCAAGGACCTCTAGATTGGTCCTTATGTAGTCAGCTGTAGACTGTGGCTGTTAAACCTTGGGCTTGAAATGACTTAAGATCATTTTCTCCTCCTTGATGTCCTAGGCTGCCATTAGTCTATGCTGTTTGGAGGATGTCATCTTAAGAAATTGATCATACAACTGAATTCTTAATGACTCATTTTGAGCCTTGATCTCCATAAATGATTGTTTGATGTTTGATCGTTTCTTGGCTTATGACCTTGAGGAGGAGACTTCCATTCCATGCTGCCTCTCCCCTTCTTGTCTGTGAGAGCTAGCGGAAGTCTGTTGGCTGATGGCCCTCTCTCCTCTTGTGCTTTCAGTGATGTCTTCCACAATGTCCTCTTCAGGAGGATCTACCCTTTTTCTCTTGGCCTCTTGATGTTTTGTTGACCCACTTGCAGGTGTGGTCTGTTCCCAGTCTCTTTTCTTACTTCTCTCCTCAGGAAGAGGAGTCTGCACTGCTGGTACTTCTGGTGCTTATGCGTGTAGTGAAGGGACTTGCCCTTGACTGTGTTCTTTTGAGGTAGTTGGCTATTCTTCCATTGTTTCTTGCTTTGCGACTACCAACTCCTTGCCCTTTGCTGTCCCTGTTGTTGGTGTAGTCCTTTCCTGGGCAACCTGTTGTGCAGTTGTAGTAGTTGATGAGCTTTCCCTGGTTTGCTGTGGTATTTTGAAAGACACCTGCCCAAAAGAATCTAAGTCAAGAGTTTTTTCCAAAATTTTCATGGTTTGTTCCATTTTCTCTTCCTCAGTTAACTCTTCAACTAGTGTGCCCTCCATCCACTCATCTTGGTTGGAAAACTTTTATATGTCAGGGATGCTGCAATGTTCATAGGGTGCCAGCCTATATTTTACCCTTCTTGCATTGATAAAGCCATATGGTTCATAGGGTACCCACCAAAAGCTTCTCTTGAGTTTGAGTGTTTGACCCAATATTTCATCAACATCCTTCCATCCCTCTTTCTTGTTCATAAAAAAGGGGCCTAACTGGTCTCTGAGTTTCAATCGGGCCTTTTTCTTTGTGCTATGGAAGTGACTCAGATCTGAATTGATGAATTGCCTGAAATATTCCAAGGCAAACAGTCTCATTGGCACATATCTGGGCACCCTGTAGGGGCATAGCTCACAGCCATATATCCTCAGAATAGTGTGATTTTGGTAAAAGTACCAGTCACCTATTTTATAGTTTTTGGAGAGCTGTAGTATCTTTTGCATATCATGTGTCAGTCTAGGAGGAGGAGTTCTCATCAGGAGAGAAGAGACTGGGTATACAAACAAATCAATAAACTCACAATAAGAGTAGGGAGAGTTGCGCACTTCATGAAAGATTGGGGTCCAAAAAATCACAGACCTCCTTCCCCTTTATGGTCCAATTTTCTAATGGGGAATTGGAAGATATTTGGCTGGTAATATAAGAATATATGATAAATATAGGATGAATATTTAAAGATTCCCTCCCTGTCTAGCCTCAACAATTAGTCATGTATCTTGTTGACAATAAATTTGGCATAGTTGTATTTAACAGCAGGGGGCTGCCCTGGGGTAAATATAGACATCATAACCAATATTGTTTCATCAATATGCTCACTTGTCTTGAACCCCAGGACAAAAGATATCATATCAACAACTAATCTACCCGCTTCAGTGAAAGATGCATAGTGGAAAGGAGGTGGATCCTTAGGCTGGCGATCTGCTCTCATAAACACTTGGGCAATTCTGGTTATCTCTGAGCTGGAGACTTTGGGACCTTCATCCAGCAAGAACTTCATGGTAAGAGGAAATTGGAGGTGGGTTGGTTTGAATTTCAGCATCTGATTTATAGAGTCAGGAGTAATATGAAAAAGGGTAGTCCCAAATGGAATCTTAACTTCCCTGTTTGTTGGCTCATAGTTCTCACAAGAGAGGTGAATGATCTCAGGGAATATATTCACAGAGGGGAGGTAGTATCTGGGTAGATTTGATTCCCAAATGCCATAGACATCATTTTGATTTAAGTAACTATTTCTAAGCTCACTGACTGCTTGCAGATGGTTTTGGTAGCCTACTAGGTCTTGGATTAGATAGTCTCTATCAACCAAGGGCAAATTTTCCAACTCTTTGTGGGGTGCATTAAGAGGAGTGATGTTCAAGGCTACTGGACCTTCCATGGCTAAGCTCTGTTGCCTTTAAAATTGGAAATTTTGACTCTGTGCAAGCAAAATGGGCAGAATGGCTCTATGGATTTCTTCGGGATTTTCACCATTGAAATTGGTTTGTTGGCTTCAATTTAGCTCTGTGGATTGAAGTTAGCTGGAGAAACAGGAGCTATGGGCTTCTTTGGCACAATGGGCTACAATTATGGGCAAAAGGTAGCTTTTGGGGATTCTTGGAGAGTTTACAGGGCCGAATGAGCTCAATTTTAGCTCACTGTGCGGTTTTATGGTGAATTTGGCAACTCAGAGGCTTATGGGGGATTTTTGGGCAGCAACACAGTATTTTTCCCTTCAAATTATGGATGTTGTTGCCAATTTTACAGAGAAACTAAAGAAAACAGGGTCGGGAGCAAATTGCTGGTAAATACCTGTTTTCTCGGTGGAATGGTCGATTTGCAGGCGACCAGGTGAGCCAAGGGGCCGAGCTGTGGAGTCGAACTGTTGGGTGGCGGACTTATATAGTGAGTTTGGTCTTTTTTACATAAATTCGCATGCACAAGTGCATACAGAAAACAAATAGAAATGGGTAAAAAACAAGCGTTTTCACCCCCTTTTACCCGAAGTTTTGACTTTGGCGGGTTCGGGGCGCTTTTTTCTAATGACGTCAGCATGACATCATTTTTTCGTGTAGAGGGGTACGGATGCTGACATGGAAAATGACGTGGTGGGTGATGTCATCAGGTGATGTGTCAGGTGACGTCAGCAGATAGGCAGGTGTCAATGTGGGTGATGTCATCAGGTGACGTGGGCATGATGTCAGCAGGGAGGTGGGCGGGTGGTAAGTGGTATTCCCCGCACCGCTTTTGGGGGGAAGTGGTTTTGGGGGAGGGGGCTCCGAACACACCGGGCGCTTGACACGCATCCTCGGTACGACGGAAATACCGCCCATCCCCCAGACACTATCATTTGGTAAGTTAGGGCTCGCGATATTTCCAACCACCGTCGGATCTGGCAGCGCTGATTGGATGGCTGGTAGGTAATAAAGGTAGCGGCAAGTTAACTCTGGGATCCACTTTAATTTTTTGGGTTTTTGTAATGTTTGCGGTGTATTTCAGACTTTGGAAAAAATGGGTTTTTGGCGGTAAAAAAGTGGGTTTCGGCTATTTTATTTAGCCAGAGGCTAAACAAGTCCCGATGGGCACATGGAGGGTTGTTATTGGCCCTGGGTGGACCAAGAACTCCTGACAAAACGTTAACATATAGCTATAGTTAGCCAAGGGTCGGGGTATTAGATTTTTTAGGGATTTTTGTGTATTTTTACATAGTAACGGAGGGGAATATACATAGGAGCTATATTAATAGGGTTAGTAGGTTAATATGACTATGTGGGGTGGGTTTGTATGGTTTAGGCTAAGTTTATAGAGTGAAAACTTAGGCATGGGGGGAATGAAAGGATGCCAAGTAGTGAAGTTTAGGAAACTTTGGCAAAATGGAATAAAGACTTTTTACACAAGAAATGTGGCTTGTTTTGCCTAGGTGAAAACACATTTTCACGTAGTTTTTCTATGAGATGAAGTGGACTAAAGGTAATGAGCAGATCGCATTTCCCTTGGGGGAATGTTATTAAGTGTTTATTGGGAAAATGGGGAGGGGAATTAGTCATGCTCCATTTGTTTTTTAGCCACCTTGCCATGGTACCTTATGATTTTTATGGGATGGCAACTTGTTCCAAAGGAGCAAATTGCTCATAAACCATGCTTCTATACCATCAGAACTACCTACCCAATCTAGTATACCTAACATTTTCTCTTCATTTTCCTTGGGTGCACTTAAACTAGAAAACCTTGATTCTCCTCTTTTCTTTTAGCTGCCCTCCTATCTAAGTCTACCCTTATCTCTTCCAGGGCTCAGATTAAGCTGTTGAGACCCTTTGCTTCTCTACCTAATTACTTGTCTGTCAAGCTTAAACTGTTTGTGCAGACCTTTATTCTCTATTCTAAGACAAATAAAATTCAAACATGATCTAGCCAGGATTAGACTATCTGGCTATTCATCAATTGTGACAAGATTCAACCACCTATACATAGTGAAGTTCTTCAAAATATGGAACCTTTGCAGCATGAAAAGGATGAACATATTTGGCACTTCTCCAGTCAATCATGAAAGATGAAACCTATTGGTATAGGAATCTAATAGTGGCTCCACTTGGGGATGGCTTTTCCCAGTGAAAAATCAAGAACAACAGGTCAGATGGCCTTATATTCAGTTCTTGCTGTATTCTGAAATTTCTCTTTTGTTGTTCACAAAATGATTCCTCTGCAATGTCTGTATTTCTCATGAACTCATTCCAAAGATTGCAGCTCTGTTTTGGGTACTCTGTTTGATTATTTATCATCATATTCATAGCTCCCAAGTCTGTTTCTTTAGCTTCTTCTGATAGGCTTAAAATGCAATACCCAAAGGTGGCACAATTCCTTGCCTTTTCCTCAAAATTTGTTGTAACTTATTCCCTATCCTATTGCTGTAATAAACTGCAGAAATTAAACACTACTATGTACAAATTAAAGTGCTGGTATTTTTAACAAAGTGGATCAAAGTAATGCTTCAGCATTTTGCCATTGACTGGTCCATCATCTGCCTCTATACCATCCATACTTTTCAAAAAGTAGGTGTTGTTTCCTTGTACAATTTGAATGATAAATGGTCCTCTCCATAAGAAATCAAACTTTCCATGTTTTCCCCTATCTTCTCTTCTGGAATCCCACTTTAAAACTTAATCCCTAATGAAGAAATCCTCTGCTTTGGTTCTTTTATCAAATATCCTTTTAAGCTTTTCTTGTAGAACTCGGGCTCTGTGATAGACCTCCTCTCTTGTCTGCTGCAAGTGAATAGTTTGATTGGTCCTTCTCTGAATAACATTAGGTTTTGCTTGTATCTCTTGTAGCAACTTTATCACTGGGATTCCCAAAGAAGAAGGGAATACTGCCTCCATTCCATAAACCAATTGATAGGGACTGGTCCCTATAGATCTCTTGGTGGTCAATCTGTCTGCCCATAGGGCATTCACAAGCTTTTTATGCCAGTTTTTCTTGTTCTCCTCCCAGACTTTCTTAATGATGTTGATCAAACTCTTGTTGGAGGATTCAGCTAGGCCATTACCTTGAGGGTAATAGGCTGTAGAATGGCCGAAGGTAATGTGGTATTTATGACAGAAATTAATCATTCTCTTAGACTTAAAGGCAGCAACATTGTCTGTAATAATTTTGTCCAGGCAGTCAAACCTAGACAAGATGTTGGTCTCAAGGAATTGCATGATTACTAAGTCATTGGCTTGCCTGCAAGGGATGGCCTCTATCCACTTGGCAAAATAGTCTGTAGCAGTCACCATTTGTGTTGGCCAGAAGATGAAGGGTGGATTTCCCCAATGAAGTCTAAACCCCATTGTTGAAATGGTTTCGGTGGAAATGGGCTTGAGGGGCAGAGGCAAAAACTTTTTCTTACCTTCAAAAATTTGGCATTTGTGACAAGAAGTTACATATTTTTTCACGTCAGCAAATAGGGTGGACCAATAAAATCCAACCCTTAGGATTTTATCAGCAGTTGATTTCCAATATAAATGTTCACCACAATCCCCTGCATGAAATTATTTAAGTACTTTGTCAGTTTCTTCTTTGATTAGACAATTTAATAAAACACCTTCATGGTTTTTCCAAAAGAGAACATGATCTAAAATGCAGAACTTGGAAGCTTTATTTTCAAAAATCTTTTCTAGTTCTGGATAATCCTGGAGGAGCTTGCAGGTTTAATAATACAAAAGATATGTCAACATACCAAGGTGATTGTAAAAAGGCTTGATTGATCTGTGGAGTCGCCATCTCCTGCTCATCATCCAGTTGATTTATGTGAAGGGCTTGAAAGTTAGTTTCAGTCATGAGTTTAGCTAGTCCTTCTCCTTTTATCAGTTTTGTTGGTTTTATTTCAATGTCATATTCCAGTATGGTAGCTATCCATTTTCCCCTTTTTCCTTCAATGCCTTCTTGGGTCAGGATGTCTTTAACAACAGTGTTGGGCACATAAGTAATCACATGAGATTACAAGATGTAAACTCTGAAGTCCTTGATGGCCTTTACAAGTGCATATGCTTGTTTCTCCATGATTTGATATTTGAGTGGAGCATCTCTAAGGGCTTTACTGAAGAAGGCTATGGGTTTTTCACATCCCTGGTCATCTTTTTGAAGTAAGACCGCAACAATTGTATGTTCTAATACAAATGAGAATATGATAAAGTCCTTGTCAAAATTGGGGCTTGTGAGGACTGGTGTTTGAGTCAAAGGGTTTTTGATTTCTTCAAAGGCTTGCTTAGTTTCTATTGTCCACTTAACCTTGGAGTCCTTTTTGAGCATGTTGTTCAGCAATCTTATTAGCTCAGCCAGATTTGGTATGAATCTTCTTAGAAAGTTGATCTTTCCCAAAAAGGCTTGTAGTTCTTTAATGTTTCTGGGGTGAGGGACTTGTAAGATAGCTTGTATTCTGTCTGGATCAATTCTAATGCCTTCTTTAGAGATGATATGGCCCAATAATTTTCCTTCTTCTAGGCCAAACAATGATTTCTTTGGATTTAATGATATACCATATTTTCTGCAAATTAAGAATACTTGCCTAGATGATCTAGGTGTTCTTGATCTGATTTGGAGAAAGCTGTAAGGTCATTCTAGGTAAATAACTAAAAAGTTATGGATCTCTTTAGCAAAAGCAATATTCCATGGCTCTTTGAAAATTTGCTCCTGCCATTCTTGAGTCCAAAGGGCTTTTCGCATATTTGAATGTTTCCCAAGGGGTTGTGAAAGCAGTTTTATCTTGGTCATCAGGGTGCATTAGGATTTGATTGAAGCCTGAGAATCCATCTAAAAGTGATATCCTTGAAGCACCCACTACCCTTTGCAGAATGTGATCCATTTTGGGCAAAGGGTAATTATCCTTTAAAGAGACTTTGTTCAAATTTCTTAAATCAACACATAACCTTATCTCCGCTGTCTTCCTTCTAGTGGGCACTAAATTTGAAACCCATTATGAGAATCCGATTGGAGCTATAATTCCAGCTTCATACATTCTCTTAACTTCTTTCTCAATCAAAGGGAGTAGCATAGGGTTGACCCTCCTAAGTTTCTGTTTGAAAGGTTTTTGGTTTTCTTTGAGAGGTATTGTGTGTTGGATTACTGCAGTATCATAAGATTTTTTGGTCCTCATAACTCCATGCAAAGACATCTTGAAATTATTTGAATAGATCAATATACTTGAGTTTTTGGTTAGGAGGCAAAGCTTTGGACAATTTTATCATTTTGGGATTTTCTGCAGTTCCTAAATTACAGTCCTCAATTTCTGCGTTTAATGGTTGCATTTTAGGTTTCCTAGAGATGTCATTTGAGTCAAAAATGTCCTCTAAAGGAGTGAGGCCTGTAGGTAGAAAATTATCCTTCAGCTCAATGACTTCACACTCTACTGCAATTGCATCTTCAGCTTCTTTTTCATGAAGTTCCTGTAAATCTGTTTTAGTGAATTTGGTGGGATGTAGAAGTTAGTTTGTTGTTTCAGCAGAGATATGTGTTTCAACTTTGTCCATTTGATTGCTTTCCTCTATAGTGTTGGTATCCATTTTTGTGCTTGAGAACTCTTCTTTCAAATTCAGGAAATTGTTGATTTGTGTGTCATTTTCAAACACCTGGCAGTTTTTGACATTATCTGGTACAGCAGGTCTATGTTTTATTTCAGCAGTGAATCGGTGATTGGACTTAAATGGCAATTTGCAAGTGCTTGCAAAGGTTGCTAGACTATGGGCATGCAGATTTTGATTCCTTGGAATCTTGGTCAATTGGGATTCAAGAAAGGTGTTGAGAATTTCCATTGTAGCAACTCTATATGACCTCGGCTTAAGATCATTTGTAATGAAGTTACCCTTTATTTGTTGAATGATGAGGTCAGAGTCTCACAAAATTGATATCCGAGTTGCACCTAAGTTTTTTATCACTTTGAGCCCTAAGAGGAGGGCTTCATACTCGGCCATGTTGTTAGTGCACCTGAAATTCAATCTAAATGCATGTCCCTCAGTGTGGTCATCCTCCACATTGTGTATCCATACCCCTGCCCCTGCTCCTAGCTTATTAACAGATCCATCAAACTCTAAATACCATAGGTTTTCTTGATTTGAACTGGTATTAGGAGCTTTTTCAATTTGGTCAGCAGGCAGAATTGGATTTTCAGTCTCATGGGATTCTTTATGTGTGACTGTCAATTTATTGTTTTCCAAGACTTCTTGAATCTGAACTGTGGATTCTTTGTCTAGGAATTCGTCCTGACTTAAAGCCACAATTTTAACATCAGATTGGGTTTGAATCTCATTGTTGTATAAGATAAAAGAATCCATATCTGAATGCATAGAATAAATGGGAAAGTTTTGGGGTTTTTCTTGACTACTTACCACATACTTCATCAAAGTTTCTCGGTATAGCCTCTTAGGCTGGCCGAAGACTGAGATAGTGGCATAAGACATGTCTAGTTGCAAAGATCCTTGTAGCTTGGCACCCCAGGATCTGGATAAACATTCCATACTTGGGTGGAATATCAGCTACCACCACATCCATGAGAATTATCTTGGTTGGATATTGGAATAATGACACACATAGATCCTTGATTAAGCCTAGACACTGGACCTCACTGGAATCAAAGGAAAACAAGTTTTTGTATGGCCTTGTGATATCTAGGTCCAACTTTTCCATGACAGATTTAGGCATCAGATTATGTGAAGCTCCTGAATCAAACATTGCATTGTGAAGCACCTTGTCATGGATGTTTAAACTTACATAAAAGGGAGGGACTCCTCCATCTACTGATTTACCATTTGCTTCAGGGCCAAATATAAGTTCTCGTTGATCATCCAGGATGTTCACTGAATCTTTGCTTTTTGAAATTTGTAGTGATCTGCTGATTTGTTCCCTAAAAACTTCATGCCTAGCCAATTCAGATAATGAGATGGACACTTTTAACTTACTTATTTCAACCTCCATATTAAAGGGTCTTTCTGTTTGTATTTTGACATTTTGGGCAGCAAGGTTGTGTCTTTCAACTGAGTTTTCAACAACTGCCTCTTTTTCTGGAATGTTATGATGAACTAGAGTTACTTGCTCACCATCTTCCAAAGGTTCTTCTACAACTTCTTTGAGTGGAGAAATAGATGTAGGGTGTTGTTTTGATCTATCTTTGTTTGAAACATTTTCAACTGTTGGACTATTTGGATTGGAAGTTGATTTAGGGATGATTAGTATATGAGAGTCCTTGAGTTTAGTTTTGGTAGGTTGCTTGATTGTCTTTTGCTTTGGATCATCAAGGATGTCTATTCTCCTACTTCTCAAGTTGTATTGCTTGTGGACTTCATACACAGTTGTTTCATACCCTTGCTTAAAATCAAAGGATTCCCCTGATATCCTTTGACACTAACTAAGAGTATGAGCCTCTTGGTCTTCCTGAGTTAGGAAAATTGGTTGGCCACTATTGAGGCCCATTAAGTTAATGTGGGGGTCCTCTATTGGTTCACTAGATGTAGAGGCTTCTGCATAGTTTTCTTGGAAGGGAGGCCTTATGTGTTGGTTTGGACCAACTTTTCCTACATTGGGGTTTTGATTTTTTCTAAAGTTTGGATTTCTTGCATTGTTGTTTGGTTGGCTTTCCCATGAAGATTTCCTCTCAATAGTTTCCACTCTATCTCCCAACCTGTCCATGCCTTTAATAATTGCATCAAGTTTCTGTTCAAAGGTAAAGGGTTCCTCTTTGAAGGTTGTTCTTCTTTCGGATCTAGATCGATTTCGTTTGGAAATTAGATTAGCTTCAACACTCACAGCTATGCTCTGCATATCTTCAAGGCTAGGAGGAGCTCTCTCCCTGAGTTGGTAAGCCATGTCTGAGTCAAATCCATTAGGGAATTTGATCAATGCTAAGTCTGGTGGTGGTCTAATATTTATTGGAATTGCAAGGTATGTATTGTTGAATCTGGCACAATAATCTTGGACACTCTCTTGTGGGCCTCTTTTCAAGTTCTCATATTCAGTTAAGATGTGTAAAGGGTCCTTTTTCTTCTCCCACCTGTATAGGAAAGTTTGATAAAGGGCATCTGGATTAGCTATTGTGTTTGCAAGGAGTGACATAAACCATGCCCTTACATCACCAGTTAATCTCTGGACTAAAATTTTCATCCTAACATCATCATCATCAATCTCATAGTTTTCAAAATAGTTTGTCATCCTCTTGGTATGTTGTTGAGCAGTGTAAGTGCCTATACCATCAAAGTTGGTAATTTTGCCCTGGTAATCCTGTGGCATAGCCCCTAGATTGGCAGGCAACTGCAGGGGAGCATATCTGTTGGCCATATTAGCAGGGAAAAGTGGGGCAACTGGAAGCACAGGGATAGGAGCTGAGATAAGTGTTGTGGATGGATGGGTGGAAAAGAGATTTTGGAGTGATAAAGGTGAACTAGAAGAAGCTACAGCAATGGGAAGAAGGGCTTGAGGATTTGTTGTAGTAGGTTTAATTAGAATGGGTTTCTGTTGGGGTGTTTCAAGATTTGAATCAGCAGAACTCTCTTGATTTTCTGGTTTCCTAGGGCTCTTAGCAATCAGATTTGGATTGTCAAAACTAGCTGGAGGATTTCGGTCTGGGTTTGACCTTGTGTATCGAGTTTTCTTCTTTAGAGCCAGCTTCTAAGTATGTTTTGGTATTTTCTAGGAATACTTGGAGGATACAAGTTTTGACAATATCTTGAAGGAAGCTACTGAAATGTAGGAGGATTTGGGGCTTTCCTTCAGGGAAGTTTGAAACAAGGATGGCCAAACAAATCTTTGAGACAACTGTTTAAAATCTAAAGCTAAACTGGAGTTGGACTGAAGTAGCTTTTATTTACTCTTGTGATTGCATAGAAAAGACAGTTTCAAAGGTTGCCTGGCTGACTTCAAGCTCCATCTGTAGCTTTAGAGATTAGACAGTTGTAACAGACATTCATTCAGTTCCCCAGCGGAGTCGCCAATGATGTTATCACTCAGGTTGTTCTCCAAAACTTGTGAGAAAAGGGAATACGGCCGAGGTAACCACTAACCAATCTTTTAGATGCAATTTCTAGCAAAACTGCATCCAGAGAGGGCTCTCTCTTTATAATTTAACTTTGTTTATCTGAATTTTTTATGTTAGTTATGATGTGCAGAGGTTTGTTTTAAATTTGTTTGGATGGTGATTTCAAACAGAGGTAGGATGCAAGTCTGAAAGAGTTTATTCCATTGGGCAATGGAGTCTATGAAGATGGATTGCTGAGTGTGTTTCTGTGATAATAGGCAATACTACAGAGCAAGATAATCAGTTTTGGAACAATATTGAGGTCTAGAAATTGATGGGATGCAAGCAAGGGGGTAAAGGGTAGTCAAGAATCCTTTATCATGGTGGTAGAGGGGATGTGCATGAATATTTTCAAGGAGTAGTGAAGAATTCCTTGGCAATTTTCAAAATGAAAGAATTAGTGGAAACATAAGCATTTAAGAATTTTTGTTTATGCTAGTTTTGAAGAAAACATAAATAAGAACAAGAATTGAACACACAATGTATTTAAACAAGTTTTGGGCTATTCTTTTTCCCTGTTGTTAAGATTATGAAACATAGATGAAATATGCAAACACAGAAAACACAAAAACACAGTTTAGAATAACTTATTGAGCCAAAGAAAAACACAGGAATTCTGCAGGAGAGCCCAGAATCATCAAATCCACATTTAGAAGGTCCAGCAACAATGCATTTCAACCGCCTTTGTATTCAAAAATATCAGAGTTATAGCGCAGTCCAAGAGGAGAATCGCCAACCCCAAATACATTCCTTGGGGGGGTATTTATACAAAAGAGGGTTTACAAAATATCTTGTGGATAAGATATGAAGTAATAACTTCATTCACCTACTCTTTCAGAGAAATAAATGCAAAAATAAAGGTAGGAGTTATTGTGGCTGTGCTGGCTGCTTTAACTAACAAGATATTTTAGACTTTTCAACCCAGGAATTTGGCTGATAGTTGTGTCTTTAATTTGCATTACTGCGTTGTTGTCCTGATCTTTTCACCTACTCCTGATTTAGCTTTAATGTGTCTTGATCCTCGCTTGAGCTCCTTCCCCCATATCTGCCACGTGTCTTGCTATTTGGCCAAGTGTACATAGGCAGAAAGATCCAGATTACCTATTCAAAACTTCTAGCATACTCTGCCACCACTGTTCTGTAGGCAACTGATATCTTTGTATTTTTACAAGTATTTCATCAGCCTCAGTATACCTGTAAAAGTTAGGCTTGACTTCAAAAAGATGGTTTATTTCATGTTCTATAATAAACAAATTTAATTTGTCATATAAATTTTGTCCGGAATGAGGCCCTGTGTCTTCTGAGGTGCTGGATGATGCAGTGATCTGATTTGTTACATACATGTTTACCCTGTGAGCATACTGTTGATGTGATAACAGTTTTTGATTGCTTTTTAGTAAACTAGGTAGACCCTTCTGCTGCAAGCTTGTGAATTTCTCTATGAAGGCATTAATGTCCATCTGCATCTCTCGACACTTCCTTTCTAAAGTCTGTATAAAATTTCTCATTGTTAGCACCTTCTTCACTGTCAAAATGGTGCCTGTCCTATCCGAGATGTCCAAGGCTGCTAGTTGTTCTTTAGTATTGGTATTCAAAACATGGATGAGCCTATTGGCCTGCTCAGGCATATTTCCTAATGATGCCCTGGCCCTTTGAATTTTCTCTTGTGCCCTTTCTATTAATTCAATTTGTTCATAGATTGTCTGAATTGATAGCCATTGGTTAGTAATGGACTAGCCAATCTTGGTCCACAAAATCATTTTAATGTCTGCCAGAGGTTTATGTAAGGTGAGATCCTTTTCCAATGATTTCACCTTGTTCTCCAGGGCCTTCACCTCTCTGGTCTTCTCTGCTACTGTTATTTTTGACTTGTCATAGCTCACTTCTCGCTTGGCTAGTCTTTCTTTTGCCTCTTTGAGCTCTGACATTTGAGCTTCTAGCTCTTTCACTACCTTCATCATTTCTTCCATTCTCATGCTGGTCTCAGGCCCTCTTGTTGCTGCTACTGTAGCATCTGTAGTTACTGTACTTGTTGTTGATGCTAGCTCAGTGGGAGGGATTGCTGCTATGTCTATGGGGGGAGCAGAGACAATTGTTGGAGCTGTTTCAGGTGGCTGGGAGGTCGACTCTCCCTGCTTAGCCTAAAATGCTTTCTCCAACTCTTGCTCTGTCTGCATTAGCCTTTGATTCATTATCATCAATAAATCCATTACATCCTCTTCTGCTTTTTCTTGTGTTAGTTCTGTTGTTTGTGGATGCATGGTGACAGGCAGCTTCAATTGCTTTCTAAGGGCAGAAATATCTTCCTCCTTATTTTTGATCAATGCTTTGATGCCCTTGGCATCCTTAGGATCATGTCCCAACTCAATAATTATTTCTTCCAGAGTCTTTATTCAGTTGTCTTTGGCTAGAGAAGAGATCTTCTCCAAATCCAATTGAGCAGATGTATTACTCAATGACTCTTTTAGTTGGTGGGCCAGCATTGCCTTGTCTGCCAGTGTAGCATAGAC
>APFE031398502.1:104893-127792 GCA_000404065.3 Pinus taeda | reverse complement strand
CATCACTACCTACTGCGCCATCGAAATCCATGGTCCAAAGACCATCTTCATCTTCTTGTAAGTGTTGAAATTGTACTGCCTCTGATTTTTCTGTTTGCTGCCCCTTAGCTTTAGCTGTTTACTCCATGGTAGCTTGCTTTTCTCCTCTTTCCTTTTGTAGAACTTCTCTGAAATTTTCAATGATCTCTGGTATATCTTTCGCCTGAACTAACTGACTATCTAGATCATTAAAACTATCAGCAAATAAAACAAACGACTCCAAATCTGTATGTACATAATTTACAGGATGATTGATTGGCTTCTCTTTGCTAGTTATCATGTATTTCATCTTTTGCTCTCGATATAGCCTTCTCATTTGACCAAAGGCTGGAATTGTGGCATAAGAAAAGTCTAATTGTAGAGTACCCTTCAACTTAGCTCCCCAAGATCTCGAAAGTAGCATACCAAAACGTGGAGGAATGTCCACCACCACCACATCCTTCAAGACATTCTTTGCTGGGATTTGGTCTAAGCTAACAACCAAATCTTTAATGAGCCCGATACATCTCACACGGCTGGAATCAAATGAATACAAATCATGATATTTTCTGGTAATGTCTAACCCCAGCTTCTCCATGATCGCCTTTGGCATCAAATTGTGCGAAGCACCCGAATCAAACATGGAATTATGCAAAACATATTCATGCAATCTCAAACTGATATAAAAGGGAGGAACATCACTATCAGGGGACTGACCATCCAATGCTGGTCCAAAAATCAATTCTGGCTGATCATCTTCAACATTCACCGTGTCCAACATGGGATCAAAATTCAGAATTTTAGAGACTTGACCTCGGTAGCTGCTGTTTTTCATGATTTCAGTCAAAGGCATAGATATTTTTAATTTGGAAATTTCATTTTCCAAACTAAATGCTGAAAATTTTTTGACTTCTTTGACCGGAACCTCTCTCCTATCTTTGATTATAGCTGCCTGATTCGTCTTTTCTACTGCTGATATCTTGCTAGTTGTGGGATCAATTGTCTCTTTTCCTTTCTTCGGCGGTATTGGTGAATCCGTCTTTGGTGCTGTAGCTTCTTTTCTTTTCTGAATGGGATTGATGGGCACATCTCGGTTTCTCAATGAATATTGCTTTTGTTAAGTGGACAAGGCATTCAAATATCCTCTTTGGTAATCATCTAAATCTGCATCATTAGCTAAGATAAAATCTTCATCTTGCTGGGCGCCTGAACTTTCTCCATAATCTTCTTCTTCGGTGATGTAAATGGGCATATCATCAGGAGTAAAGAAGTGGTTTTGGTCCCCTGCTACATCAGCATCTTCATCTGAATCTTGACTCACAAAATTCTGCAAAAGAGGAGTCTTGATTGGTTGTTGGGCTGCCGGCTCTTGTACTCTTGGTTCACACTGCTTAATTCTGTACTGAGGCTGTTGTTGGCCACGGTAATTTGGATTACGAATCTGCGGTTCTGATTTGTCAAGGCTCAGTCTTTTGAACATCTCACGAAGCCAAGGTGGTTCTGATGTAGATTCTTCCTTTATAGTCACTCTTTTCTCTGCCTTCAACCGTGCTCTCTTGTCATTCAGATTTGCCTCAACATTGACAACAATCTTTTGCATATCCTCTAAAGTAGGCGGATCTTTATCCCGTAATGAATAATCCATCTCTGGATCAAAGCCATCCGGGAATTTGAGAAGAGTTTATTTTCTAGATGGTCTTAAATCATCCTGAATAGCATTATAAACTGTATTGAACCTGATAATGTAGTCTTGGACAGAGTCACCATGATTGCGTTTGATATTATTGTACTCGGCATTGATCTGAAGCGGATCCTTTCTGAGTTCCCAACGATCTAGAAACTGCTTCTGAAGTTCAGCCAACGTAGGTATACTTCTAGCTCCCAAGCCTCTGAACCATTTTCTTACCTCTCCTTCGAATGTTTGTACAAATAATCGCATAGTTACATCTTCTTCATCAATCTCATATAAATCATAAAAATTTGTCATTTTGTCTATGTGTTGCTGAGCGGACACACTTTGAGGAGTGCCATCAAACAAAGGAATCTTACTCTGATAGTCCGCGGGCATATCATGCAATTACTGAGGTAAAGCAAGAGGGGCGAAACGAGCAGCCATTGCTCTTGGTGGATTTACTCTAGGTGTTGTTGGCAGAGTGGATGTCGCTACTATATGGGGAGTATGCGGAGGTGTATGCGGAGGAGAAGCGATGTGGGATGAAGGAGGGGAATTATCTGCAGATTCGGAATAAGTAATTATAGGTTGCACAAGAATGGTGGGAATGAAAGGTGGTTATGTAGGAATTCTAGAAGTAGATGCCGTGACGGTGGATCCAATGTTTGCAGATACAGCTTCTAAGAACTCAGCAAGATTAGCAGCTTGAATGTCGGTTTGAAGGTGTCTCAAGATAAAATTATCAATTAATTTATTGTGCCTTTCAAATTCTAGAGCTCCAGCAAAGTCAGGATTTGGAACAATAGAATCAAGAGCGTTTTCAGACTTGGTTTTAAACAATGACAATTCAAACCTTGCGTCGAAAGGAATTTCTTCAAGGTATTCAAAAATTGCGTGACATGAATGAGATTTAACCAAGGGAGTCGCCGAGCTTTCTTGACGGAGGATTTTTCGAATCAAATTTGGATTTTCGTAATTAGGTGGTGGATTCGGATCTGGATTAGCTCTTGTATGTCTTTTTGAAGCCAGTGTGTTTATCAGAAGATCAAAGGAACTAAAATAATTCAGCCAATCGTTTGCTAGACTCAATCATCCAAGGGTCTAGAACGAACAAAAGTACTGGGGTGATTTGCAAATCAAAGTTTCATAAGCTAACCGGAGATTGACTGATGCAACATTTATCTACTTCCGCTTATGCATAGCAAGAGCGTTTCGAAAGCTACCTGGCGTGACTTCAGACTCCGTCTAAGACTTGTGAAACAAACTCATCAACAAGCAAACCATTTGATATTTATTTCCTAGTATGGTCGCCACTATGTTAGTGCTCAAATCTACCTTAGGATGAAATAAGGTAAGACTCAAGGCTACATCAAACCACGCTCAGCGTCGTAGCTAGCCCTATGAGGACAGGAGAGGGCTCTCTCCGGGTCAATCTCGGCAAAAGATAATCAACGAGGTCGAGATGACTGAATTGATGACTAATTTTAGGCTAGGTATGAAGTACAATGACTTTGGAATTGAGTTTTTAGGGTTTTGTTGAATTCTAGGGAAAGGCAATTTTGGGTGCGGGGATGAGGCACAGCTTTTGCAGAGGTCCACTTGGGGCAAGATAGGTGATTGTTTTGATGCCTTAAAGCAGGTTAGATGGGTAGATCAGATTGGTGAGGGGCTAAGGAGAGAAAGGGGTCTCAAGGATTCTCCTTAAACTGAAGAAAACATAGGAAATTAAACAAATTTAAAGGCAGAGCATAGCAATTTCATGGATTCTACCTTAACACTTCATTTGTTTAATAACAAAAGATTCAATAGGGATAATGATGCACATACACAACTTACAAGTACTGAGAGAAACACACCATCAGCACATAAAGCCACATGGATCCCAAATAGTGCTGCAAAACCCTGGTCTTTCCTTTGCCAAAAATGTAGATAAGATATGTACAATATAGTGTCAAGCTATTCCCAAGAGTCCAACCATGAAAATGACTAAGAAAATACATAATATAGGCAATCTAACACATTCTCCTGCCTCTAGGGGTCGAGCTCATCATCCTAGGAGCTGTTTCAACCAATTCTAAACTAAGCACTACAATCTAGGTAGTCAAAACAACTTGCCTCTATAAGCTAGGAAACCAATTCATTCATTACATTCTTGCTATTTTATGAATGAATCATCTAGAATAGGTAAATAAGTGTCATAACAACATAAATCTCCAATAATTACATCAAAGAGGGTGAAAAATCCCATCACAAGTCAAAACAGGTGAAACTGGCTTGATTCGCTGAGCTGAGGAGGAAAACTGAGTCAAAACACCCTGTGCGCCACGCACCTTTCCAACTGCTTTTGGGGCACTTTCTGGCATCCAAATTGAGCTCAAGTTCACTTGTTGGAAAGGCCTGGATGTCTACTTTCCAACCCAAGTGGAATTTTCCAATTTGGTCTCCATTTGACCCTCCAAAAGTGGATTCTCCCAGAACTACTTCCTGCTAGTGCAAAAAGTGGCAGAAAGGTGATTTTCATGATGTTTTTTGAGCTTTTGATCACCCAAAACTTGATGAAATGACTTGGAAATTGCTGAGCATGTGTATTTCATCATGAAAAATCCAAAAATGTAAGCCACCTGTGATTTTGACCTCCCCATCTTGTGGGTCGCGTGCTGAGCGCAACGCATAGAACTCAAAAACCTATTTCGCAAGCCAAAAATTTTGAAACGACAAAATTTTCTCCAAATTTGCCCAAAATTGGAGTGAAGACCCTCCATCATGTATCATGCTCAACTAGTGAAGCCTTGGCCAAAACTCTAAGCGGATCAAGCCTTTTGCGTTGTTTTTGTGCTTTGCTCAAACGCCTTTTGAGGACCTTCATTCTCGCTTTGCAAACATGCATGCGAGCCCAATAGTGAGTCTTCATGTGGCGAAGCATGTCCTTGTCCCTGTTTTCCTTCGCCAACAACTTTTCCAAGTGATTGTTCACCCAGATGAGCATTGATTCCCGATCAATAGGTGTCAAATCACCGGGTCTCCTACGAGCCAATTCCCGGTCTTCCCGAATCTTGCGCAGCTCATAAAGTTCATGCTCATCCTCCAACTGTTTGTTGCGCTGCTCTAAGTAGTTGATCACCCATTTATCCATCTGCAATTTCTTTTGCAGCGACTCATTCTCGGCCCTTTGCTCTCTGATGATCTCTTTGAGCTCTGAATTGGGCGAACTAGCATCAACATCAATGATACCTGTATCCTGAACTCCTGAAGGACCCTCATCAACCATGGGTCTCTTGCCCCTTTCCTGACTCTGTATGGAGATAATACTCACTCTGCTGATGATGTCAACGAGACCCCTTCCACCCTGGGTGGAGATAGTACTCGTCGTGCAGCTGCAAATAAGGCCCTGGGGCCTTTCTAATATGTCACATATGCTGGAGCATCAACATGCTCGGTCTCATGAATATCAAACTGCTGTGAAGGCCCTCCCTCATCATGGACGATCTCTGGAGGAGGCTGTAGCACGGAAAAGAAATCACGGGAGATGAAATCCTCCCAAGCAATACCCTACTGTGCCAACTGATGCATCACTATGATTTTGATCAATGCATAGTGATATATGCTCTTGTGCTGATGTGCCGGGGTCTTCCTCTGTACTAAGGGTACCATCCTCTCTATGTTTCGGCACATAAAAAACGGAATGCTCATCATATGTACCCGTGTGAAATGCATCAACAAGCGTACATGGTACATAGAGACATGAAAATCTTCCCTCATAGATGAAATACCGAATGATGAGTTTCATCAATGGTGCAAACTCATCTTTTAGGTATCTGAAAGGAAAGGTCACTCTCAAGTGTCTGATATATGCGGGCTTGACATATGGCTCATAATAATATCTGTCCAGCACCTGGCGTTTACTCCATTCCTCCCCGACATTTGGTATCCCGGTGGCCTGAGAAATAGTGTCGGGTGACAAAGTGAAATCCACTCTGCCAAGGTTCACATGACCATCCTGTAAGTTAAGGAAAATAGACGGACCAGTTCCTGATGATGCTGAGTTTGTGAGATCATCTCACAATATTGATAACATGTTAGGCACCGAAAACAATCCATTGCAAGTGGGCGAGATTGCAATTGAGCCAAAGAGGTAGGCTCCTCCCTAACATGTTGTCCGCTCTTGCCACCCCTGTGATACCTCTGTGGCACATTAGGCACATCGACCTCCGGTGTAGAGACACTATCATAATCATGCTCATATATTGACTCGGTCTCTGACATGTTCTCTAACAACAAGGTGGCTGGAATATATATATTTGCTGATATAAAACTGTGTGCCAAAAGTTGACTGTTGACTTTTTGTCTCTTTATAAAAATGTTGTAACCAAGGGGACATAAATGATGGGAATTTTTAGGAAAAGGGAAGCATTAGGGAAATGAGAACAATGGAAATAAAATGAGGAAATTAGGGAAGGGAAAGGGGCATAGAAATGTTTTAGGGTTTTGAAACAAGGTAGGGATGATATGGTTATAGGAGAAGGGAGAGTTTAGGGTTTTGAGAGAGGAATATGTAGAGTTTGATGAGGAATAATTGGGAAAAATAGTTGGGGAATATAGGCAATGGGAAACAAGGGAAAAAGAATCCTTGGCAACAATGATTTTTGAAAACCCTACAGCCAACTTTGCACTTGAATCCTTATAGCAATTTGATGAACATGGAGGGGTTTGTACACTTGGTTTTCATGACAAAGATATGCTAACTTTCTTCATATACACCATCAAAAAACAAAATCAAAGCATGATTGCAGGCCTACCTGAGAATTTAGGCGTGAGGAGAGGTGATTTGAGCGATTTCTTGGTGAATTGTAGGCATAAACCCTATGCACCATACGCTTTACCCAACGTGTTGTGCGCTCTGAGTGCATCGCGCCTATGTTAGATTAGACAAGAAAAAGTGGCCTGATGTGCCGCGCGCCTCTGGTGCGTCGTGCGCCTATGCTAATGCACTGCGCGCACCCATCTTGATAGTGCATTTTGCAGGAGGTTTTTAGAGGCCTTCCCGGTGTCAAAATTGGATGCATGATAGCTCATTGGAAAGGACTTTCAATTTAATTTCCAACCAAACTGGAATATTTTAATTTGGAGTTCATTTGCCTTGTCAAAAATCAAATCTCCCAAGACTGGTCAAAATGTGCCAAATGAGGCTGCCTCAAGGTAGAGTGTTGTTGCAGTCAACGTTTTAATGCCTTCCTCAACTCCAAATTGAGTTCCTGATGGCTCATTTGAAAGATATTTGTGTCTAGTTATCATTTGACTCATTAAGAAAGTCATTTGGCCAACCATGCTAGGAGAAATCTTGATTTTTCCAAGGTCACTTTAGAGGTGCATTCAATTCTCCTGAGGCAACGGTATTTTTGACATTTCTCTAAAACCATGATACCGGTGTAAAAAGTGAGGGAATTTTTTATTCTTTGGTGTGCTTTGGAAAAAAACCTCTCTCAGTTTTCCAAAATTCATATTTTATTTCTCTGAAACATCTTTTGAGTGAAACTTGTCCTGATGTGTGAAACATGGAATTTTGTCGAAATGAAGCGAAATGAAGGGGATAAGGGGCTTATAAATTCTTGGGGAAATTTTGGGAAGTAGGGAGGGATGTTAGGAAACAGTTGAAAGTGGAATCTCGGATATCGAGTGAGGGGAAGGGGTCCAAAAGGGCAAAACACAGGCCCAACCTAGAAAATTGCCAGGTTGTAGCAAGAAACTAGGGTTTGTGCAAAAATGAGGAATCTAGGGAATCTCAGTGATGGGAAGTGTTTAAGAAGGTACATGAAGGATATGGGAAGGTGTATTAACATCTGAATACAAGTTTTGCTAATGATTTGACCATTCAAGAGAAATTGCCTTCAAAACCCTAGGAGAGGGAAATGACCTTACCTAAGCGCAACTGAAGCATGAACAAGGTGTGAAATGACGCAATGGAACCTGACATGATGATAACAACCTTCTGAATGATGATAGAATCAGCTGAATAGTGACAAAGATTGACATTTGGGCAATTTTGAAAAGAGTGAAAACAAACCCTAGACCTAATGCCTAGTGACCAAATTTTGCTTGAAGACTTATTGAAATGACAAAATTTGACCTTGACACTCTGAGACCACTTTGTAAGAGCGTATTTGATCACTAGGGGAAGGATGGAAAGACTGACACTAACACCTTTTATACCCTATAATCATCATGTTTTGAGAACATCTCTCGATGTGTATTCTCGATCCTTGTGGCTTGGTTCTTCGAGATCTCCCGATCCCTTAGCCGAGACTTTTCTTTCTGAAGAGAGTATCATGGAAGTAATGTCTCTGAAGGAAGTACCTTGGAACGACACTCATCATCATTCCTCATTCTTGCCTAGCCTAGCGGTCATGTCTATGTGTTTTGAGAAGTTACCTTCTCTGCTACGTATTGACATGTCGATTTATCCTAACATTGTCAAGATCTTCCACCTAAGGGCACATTTATCTCTTCATAGATTCAGGTTTTTTTCTCCCTCCCCGAGTTTTTACTGATTGCCCATTATTACAATGGGGTTGTCATCTTCCGACTCGTAACCCTCCCTCGCCCAGGGGGCATGGGGGCACAGCCTTATATGAGTTCTACTCTATTATTTGGCATAGTCAATTCTTACTCGTCATGTCAATATTAAAACTCTAGTTTTCATCTGTGTTGATTGATTACCCAATTCTGAGCATGGACTATCTCAAAAAGTAATATGCCTAGATCATCTTGCATGGCTACTTTTGTACAATAGTGTGTTATTCATTTTTGTGCAGTGTGTGGTTTGGTGTGTTGTTTTGCAATCAACTTTCCTACTTATTATGTTTCTACCTACTTTGCAGATGTCAGTGTCTCCTCACATCAATTTCGATGATGGTCATTGTTGTAGTACCTGAAATCTAACATCTGCGGCATGGGCTATTTATGACCCCCATGGTGATTTGTTTGATCTTCAAGGTAGTTGTCTAGGTCAAATAACTAATAACATCACTGAGTATAGTGTAGTTATCAAATTGTTGTCAGAAGTTATCGCTCTTGGAATCTGAGAATTGGTTGTCAACCTTGATTCACAACTTGTTCTTCAACTCAATGGGTGATATTCATATTGAGAATGTATCTACGTATTCGTCTATTGGAGAGAAATTTTGATTACATTACATATCATCATATTCCTAGGGACATGAATACATTGACAGATGCATTAGCTAATTATGTGTTTGATAGACATTTGTGAAACATGTAAAAAATCAAAGAAAAAGAATTTGTACCATAGTAAGCAAGGAAATATATATATATATATATATATATATATACCGATAATGTTTGTCAAGATAAAAACCCCAAAAAATAATATGTGTTCAAATACATCCGTCGCTCGCAAGCCTTATACATTCATGGCTCATAGGCCTCAAAAATGTGGAATAATAGACCTATGAACTAATCGGCATGATGCTCATGGTAGCATATAACTGCTCATATTACATGATTTAGCAATTGGCGGATCTGATCTGATACCCCCATTGTGTGCCTCCGATACTAGCATTGGATGTCACCCACCTGAGCATACTTGGGGATACCATGGGTCAATCCCTCGAGGTTCTACATGATCTCCTCCTCATTATCACTTCCTTCCTGATAGGGAGCAACATTGAACTATCGAGCAACGTACCTAGAAATTAGGGACATACCGGCAGGATGCTCTGGTCCAACATCTGCATTTATAAAATAAAAATGTCATGAATGCATATATCTCAAAAACAATAAAAACTCAAAAATTAAAATTTTTTTGTTGTTACCTCCATCATCATAATCTTCTCACTCTGGGAGTGGCATATCTAGATCACAGCAGATGTCGGTACCTTTGTAGGGCCAATCCTCTACTACGATCAGCTATCATAATAGTCATGAGAAGAAGGTGGGCTTATATGACAGATGTTGGCCCCCGGTAATCCTAGGCATCAATGCACTCCAATGGACCATCCATGGGTCTCATAGCAATGGTGGTTCCACCTTAGAAAGCTAGTAGTGAAATAATGAGACCCGCTCTAGAAAGAAGGTCACTAGAACGAAACCGTAGCATAATTATTTCATGTTTCCCGCTTTGGCTTTTAATAGCTAGCGCTTCATGTTTACCTTCATTTCTTCCACTTAGTTCAAGATAGTTAGTGCCGTACAGTCGATAGCATACTAAAACTTGGATTTGTTGGTTTCATGCTATCCTTGAGCCCCGACCACTATGTTTATGGTCAGCAATAGTACTCTCAACACAAGATCCCGAACAATCATGATCTCTATCTTTCTGCTCTTTGATTTTAGTTCTTCCTAGCAGTGTTCTTCAAGTAACATGGTCACACTTGCCCCAATAGGCCTTGACCCATACATATTGATTGGTTACCCTCTTCGGGACAGTCCTATGATGAAATAAATGTCAGAAGTTTCCAACTCTAGTTCTTGGTCCCGAATCATAAAAACTTCCTAATTAACATCCCAGAGACTGCTCAGATACCGTAGCAATTCAAGTTGAGCCCACAGACCTGGTGTGAGGAAGAATTTGAGTAGCCTATAGTTCCTTAGAGAATTCAAGCAATTTGGGTCTACCATTACTTCTGTGTCAATGTCCTCATGCTCATGTTCCTTCCAATCCACCATTTTTCACGTTTTTTTCCTGCAAAAACCATACAATCAAGTAAATAAACATCCTTGGCTAGAAAAATTTGGATCCAATTGGAGAAATTAGGCAAAAACTTAGAAATTTTATGTTCATGGCGCTGGCATGACTGTTTTAAAAACAGTAGCACCGACAACGCATTTGACAATGTTCATAACCCCCGATCTATGCAATTATGTGCCTTAAAATTGCGCAGACCGAGGGTGAAAAAAATTTGCTAAAACCCTCTCAACAAATCCAACAAATGGTTAAAAATAGGTAAAACAAGCATGAAAATGGAGCTAACGGTCTTGGCTCTTACCTACAACTGACATGTTGTCGAATGGCCTCTCGAATCTCTCGCAATAAGCTCCTAAAAATCTAGAGCACAAAAGAGTGAAAAGTTCTTCACACAAAGGTAAAATGGTAAAATTGTAAAAAAATAATTACTTTTCCTCCTTTTATTCATTTTTCATGAAATATTAGGGTTTTTGAAGTATTTTTTACCTATTTTTTCCTCAGAAACTAGATAATGCATTTACCTTTTGTGCAACGATAGGTGACAGATTGTTGATGATGGTACTAAAGTCACATTTAAGCTCTTTTCTCGACTCGAATAACTCAAATGAAAATATTGCCAAGTATTTTTCCCTTTTTGACTCATAAAAGAGAATAAAAATGGGGGGTTCACTTTCAAGCTCTTTTCCGAATCTTTAAAACAAAAAGATTGTCTAGAACTTGTCATTTTGAACTCATTAAAGGCTCCAAAACATCATTTACCCAGTATACGTTTACCCCTTTTCGAGTTGGGATAAACTATTTACGAAAAAGACACTCCTTGACTGAAATGGTCAAGCGGTTCTCTCAAGTATCATTTTTTACCTTTTCAGGCTCTAGCGACAAAAATGTATGAAAAGGGACCATGTGGAGTTTTCTTTTCCATGTCTTTTTCAAACTCTCTAAACATGAAAAAGATACCGAGTTACATCTTTGTCGAACTCATTAAAATATTAAACAACATTGGATTCTTTGCCATGACAGACTTGAGCTTCTCCTTCCTGGGCTCATTAAACTTATTAGGTCAGATTCATTCAAAGAATGAACTTACAGTGCAAGCACATTCTATCCCCTTCAAGCTTGTGATAAAACATAATTGGGGTACCTGCTAGAAATAGTGGGGGAAAATTGGAAATTCTATTAATTGTGTCGGAATCTCACTCTTGAACATGACACTTTTTGCTTCATGTCGGGTTGGGATATCCTCCTTTTCATCATTGACTTTCCTGGGTTGGGTCGTTCATTTTTTCCATTCATTTGATCTCTACCACATCAACATGACCATCGATCCTATGGATCCAAAAGCTACCAAACTCCAAAGTTGTGTTGTCAATATGTTCAAGAGTTAGTCCTTTTGTAGTTACACTTACCCCTGATTCTCTGTATCATTTGAAATCATTTGCATCCCTTAATCCCATGTCGATGATGTGGGATACATTATGGCTCTCCTTTGACATGGTTGCTTCCTGTTGACTTCAGCTCATTATTCAGGAAGTTGGCCAAGAGACTTTCTTCCAGTACCTTAGAGCATGCATGCCCTAATGGCAAGTTTTTCGCACTCGTCGATAATTTCACATCATTGGCTTTCGATTGGGTGTTCACGGGTGTTCAACTTCAGTCCCTTTATTCACATTTCGTGAACTGTGCTGATAGTACCTTGAGAGCCATTGTCATTACTAGTGGTTTCTCTCACGCTTGTTAACGGTTCACATCATTGACCAGTAATCAAGTGACTTTCTAGCATGTTCAACTTTGACACATTCATTCACATGTTAGGATTTTTACTTTGATCGGGTTGATTGGAGCGCAAGACCCTGGGCTCAGATTACACTAGTCCAGGTTGTGAGGCGATCATGTTAATATACATGTCTCTTTCATATGGATGGATACGACCATACCATGAATTTTTATATGTGATCCTTCTCATTATTGGATGGTTGTAACCATACCTTAGTTTCGTTATGATCCTTTCTATTGGATGGTTGTGCCCATGCCTTGGATCCATTTACATGATCATTCTCTAGATGGATACATCCATACCATGAATCATGTATCATTTTTCAATGTTCTCAGTGATGTATATGTATCTATGCTTTCTTGCAGGTTTTCTAATGATGGACTCTGGTTCCCCACATCCACTTCTAAAGCATTTCACCCCTCACTCTAGTTTTACCTTCATGCTTTAGGGGGCATCTGTTACACAACATTTTGTCACTATCTCGGTACTCCCCGTCCAAAATCCTGGAGGACCTATACAGTGAACCCTACATGCTTTCCCATCATGAAGAAACTCCCAGTATGTCCCTATTCATGAGCATAATAATTCCCCTTTGCATCATTTCCCAAGAATATTCCTTTTACCCCAGTTTACAAGACTGGTGCTATTGACCAATTTCCTCCTCGTGCCGATTTGTAGAGATTAAAAATAGAACTAGCACCATATTGAGCGACTGAGCCCTTTTCCAGTCACACCAATCCTCTTTTGGCAAGTTTTTTAAATATGGAATCGAAGCTTCCAAGTCTAGAAGCTTCGTAATGGAAGTCTGGTAGATGGTTGGGCTAGATGGAGTCGAGGAAGTCAGTTTGGGATCCTTTCCCCTATTAGGATGGAACAAACCCAAGATATAATACCTTCTCCCATGATGAGAGGAACCATCTCCCCTCCATTGAAGCTATATAAACCTCTCTTTCCCAAGCTAAACTAGTTTCGGAGTAAGTTTGAATGATCAGCAAGACATATATATCTTGTATCTTTCCAGTGTATGTTTGAGGGAGAATAGTTTGATTAGTTTGGTTTGAGACTAAAGGAAAGAGGCCTTAAACCTTCCATTGTTGGGACTATCCATGACATGCTAGTAGAATTGTGGGAACCTGGATACTTTGGAGGAGACCAAAAACATCAAGGCATTGGTTATAATCTCTTTCTGAATTTATATGAATGCAACTATCGATTGATTTCCTACACGAAGTGTTATCTTACATATTTATGGCTTAATGTTCCTTAACATGTTAAGTAAGCTGAATACAATATTGTATGCTATCACGTTTGTTGTTGTTGTTGTTTGTTTGCTTGTTTTGGGTATTTAAGGAAGGAAACAAAAGATAGTTGGAGTAAGGAAGCAGGATCATCACCAAGCAGAATAGAGTTCTAAGAGGTAGACCCTCTTATTTGATTCTAGCTTAAGGAGATTTTCCATAGATTTTTTGTTTGTGGCTAGACCCGCTCTCTCGAGCTAGAGGAATTATTTGTGTCTGCACTAAGAATTTACCTGCACCACAAGGATAATACAGATACATGCTGGAGCTCTGCAGTTCAACTTTGCCAAAGTAAAGCAATAGGAAAAAGGTTGGGATCATGTCAATATGAACATTACGGTGCTACCCATTCTGGTATTACATGACCTACACCAAGACATCATAAATGAGTTAAAGGAGCATGAACATCACCTAACATTTAAATATTCACATAGAACAAGAGCGTGTTACGCTGAAGAAACAACTCGACCAGGCCATCAAGGATAAGGATCAGGAAGAGCTACCTACATCAACGGAGATTGAAAGAGGTGGTCGAAGCCACTTGCAGGGAAGTTTTGGACATGGATGTATATGAGGAGGAATCAATAGAAGATAAGGTAATGAATCTTAGCCTTGCAGTCAAGGAATCAAAGAAGAAGATTTTGGATGTGCAGTTTGAATATGAAATAAAGATCAGTGAGTTGCAAATTCAATTGTACCTAGACATGCCACTAGAAGTGCGCGAACAAAGGGAGATCGACCTAAAGGCTGTAGTGACATGCATCTTTGAGACAATCATAGAGTGTGGAAAATTATTGGATGAAACGTTGCAGATTTGGACTTCGTTGCAGGAAGATCCGAACATACAAAAGATATATGACAAAATCCTATAGAAGCAAAAGCAACTAGAAGATATTTGGGCAACTACGAAGACCTTTCTATTCTTGCAAAAGCTCGCTAGAATCAGTGAAGGCAAGGCACTTTAGAAACAGATAGAAGAACTCAAAATGGAAGAGAAAATTTTGATGAAGAGAATTCAACCATGGTAGGATGAGGATCTCCATCTATTGCAGGAAGTGGATGGGAAGCTCTAGGAGCTTTGAAAAAATGAAGGAGCAGTGTTGTAGAAGACTACAGGACCAATGATAGAGGCACTATAGGAAGAAGTACATAGAGAAGAGAAGCACACAGAAAAGATACTATAACAATACAAGGTCACCTACAACAACATCACAGCAAAGATTCGAGGCAAAGCAGCTAAGTGACTCGAGACAAGTCACATGTGAGTGTTGGGCGCATGTTGGGCATAGCCTAACTTGGCCCAGGTTTTGGTCAAAACTCCAAATTTTTAGGGAGAAGAGTGTGCGATACTACAAATCTATGTATCGTGTAATGTTTTAGGGGCTTTGGGGTGGGTCGAAGTCCCTTCTTTTTGTAACTAGTTTTGGGAAATAGTTGGCTTTTTTTAGGAGGACCATGGTATTTTGATGTACTTGTTGATGTAATTAGTATATAGAGGAGAAAATATGTAAGTCGAAGGGAGGAAATAGTAATGATACGAGCATAAGAAAATATATTTGTAGTATGTGTTGTGGTCTTGAAGGAAAGGCTCCATAGTTGAGTGTGCGAAGACCTAAATTCTACAACTGAGAGTGTGTAGAGCTAAAGTCTACAGCTAAGTGCGCAAACACCTACAACTAGGTGAGTAGGTTGAGGAATTGTACATTATTTCAAAGAGTTAATATAAGAAGTATGGTTTTGATGGACATAACTTTTGTATGATTATTATGTATCTTTTGCTTTTTTTTTAGTATTTTGGTTATATTTTACTTACGCGCAATATTTTTATGGTTGTTAATGGCATGGTTAAGTAGATAACCCAACACCGTGAAGTAAAGAATAAAGTTTTAAGTGAAAGTAGGGTAAGAATTCCATAGCCCATTATCCCTCAAGGTTGCATAAACCTGGTTATATATCCTCCCATAGTCACTTCAAGTGGGACTACGATCTGCTTTCAGATCATTGCCGAAAGGGCCAGTGATTTAGGGTTTTGTTGGTGCATAGTAAAATATCAAACCTGGGTCAGCCTAACCTCAACCAACACATTTTCTATGCTATGTCCTTGTCCTCTTTTTATGTGCTTTTGGTTAAGCTAATTTCACACTTTAAGTTGTTTTGAATTTAATCATCCATACTCAAAAAAAAAAAAATCAAACTTGGATCAAATGGTATCAAATTAGGATTGATATGGGTTTGTTAGTGTGCATGATAACCAGGATAAAAATCAAGCGTGGCAAAGGATCACTTCTATAAGTAAATTTGGATATTGGATTAAGGAAATACCAAAGAAAAGAGATGGTCTCACCAACAAAAGGAAGTCCATTTAACTTTTAGGTAGACTTTTTTAAGATTTGAATGTGATGAATGCCATGGTAGAATAAATGTATCAGGACTAGAAGATGCCTGGAGAATTTGGTTCATCGAGTAAAGTCAAATATGAAGGAAATGGTGGTGATTCAAAAAAGACTCCTCCTTGAAATCCTCATCTTTCTCATTATCATCTTTCTCAACCTCCATATCCTCATGAAAAGATTACTTCAAAGAAGCCAATATTAAATTTAGACATCAAATTCGATTTACCTAAGTATAATGGTTATTTGAATGCAAAAATACTTGATAATTGGATTCAACAAATGGAAGTCTATTTCCATGTACAATAAATTGTTTAAGAAAAGGTAAAAATTCAATTTGCCTCTCTTTGATTGGAAGGTATTGCACTAATTTGGTTGGAAACTAGACTTTGAGAGGGTAATACTATTTCCTCATGGTATGAATTCACCTCAACATTTAAAAATAAGTTATATCCTTTATCTCATAACCAAAAATAAATTATAGAATGGAAAACTCTACAATAGCGTAAAGGAAAAAGTGTGTGAAATTTTACTAAGGACTTTATGAAAAAATCCTTGGCCTTAAACATTCCACTAAAAACACAAGAGACTCGCCTTAAATACATTGGTATCTTGCATGGTTATATCCGCAATACTATATTTTTTTTAAATTCATCTAACATGGATGAATTATGTATAGAAGTGACCTACATCAAGGTAGGTAAACTAGGTGATGGTGTCTCCATGGACTCCATTCAATGAAAAGAAGACAAAGGAAATGGAAAGGAGAAACCAAAGAGGACAAAGTTTATGAAGGGATATGAAATAATTTCTTTCTTCCATTGGAAAAAAGAGGGGCATGATGATGATCATTGTTGAAGATTGCATCTAGAGCTTAGGACCAATTGGTTACAAGATCAAAAGGGTAAACAGAAGGTGGCTACTGCGATCCAACAAGATTTAGGGTCTAAATTTGGTTATGAAACGCAAAGAATGGCTTAAGGGTTTAAAGGTATATCGTCTTCTCAAGATGGTTCTAATTCTTCAATTTTGCCTCCTAACTCTCAAAGGAAGAGAAATAAACTTTTTCACATAAGGGTTGTAACTAAACTTTAAAAATTTGATTCAATTTTTTATATTGGTTCTCAAGCAAATCTTATATCCAAAGCAATTTTTAAGAAACTAAAATTGGAAACAACATCGCATCCTTAAACTTATCCTTTCAAATGGTTGTCTAACAATGCCAAGTTACAAGTCAGAAACAATGTAGAATTTGGTTTGCTATAACATCCAAATTTGTTGATGAGGTTGAACTAGATGTGTTTCCACTAGATATTTGTGAAATTATGCTTGGAAGCCCTTATTTCTATGATAGGAAATCTATTTTCTTTATAAAGGAGAATAGGTATCACCTTTTCAAAGATGAAATTGAGTACATTTTCATAGCTAATCACATGAAAGATGATTTATCTTTGGTAACCACATGATAGGTTAAGAGGCTTATGAATGCAAAACCTTTTCACTCATGTATACAAAGGTGGATAAAGCATGTGATCTGAAGCATGGGAATGAAATAGCTGCATGTGAATCTAACTATGATGTGTTTCAGGAAACATCGACACTACAACATGAGAATTTGTTGAGTGAACCTATTATGAGGATCAAAAGTCTTATGAGTTCATTTTCATTAGCATCTTTGTATTCATTATTGCTACTAATGTGATTTTCATGGATAGTAGTTGGAGTAATGAATGTAGATGGATGTAGGAAAATGGAAATTATTAACAATATGGTTTTCGTTATCATAGTTTTTATGCAGTTTGTTGTGATGATCCAAGTGCATAGAACAAGGTGTACATATAAGATAAGCAGGGAGACAGTACCCTCATTTTTTATTTGATTAAAAACCTTTTAGAGGTCCAAAAGCTTACAGTGGAGAGGATTGATATGAGAGGATCCAAAAATACCTCAAAATTAGAAGTGCTAAAAACTTGATGAAAATTGTGCCACAACATATATATATCAATGAGACCTTTCCAACTCCTATTAAATAGCTTCAAGTGGACTCCAGATGTGAAACTTATTCCATTCTAAAGTTTTCATGAAACAACAAAAGTTTGGATAGGGTACGACGTAATAGCACTAGGAGGCACCATGTGGCGCTATACAATTTCTAACATGGTATTACGACTAACAGGTGAACCAGTTAAAAGTTGGCATGTGGTAGTATGAATGAATAATGTTGATGTGTCATCTGACTAGGTAGATGATGTGGCAACACCTCAAGATGACACATGGAAATTTTGATTGTGAAGGTTTGATGATATGGAAAACACATGGCAAGGCCAAGGAGTTGATGTTGCAGTATGGATATGATCTATCTAGTGACATGTGGAAAATAAACGGCACTAATGTAGCATTATGTAGCACTACATTGGTGAGTCAGCATGACATGGCATCTGGATAAACAGAACACATGACATGACGTGACACACCTTGAAACTAGTTAGTAGGCATGTGGATCAATCAAGGACCACCATGTGGCAGCTCTAATTAGCCAAAGAAGGCTTCTAGAAAACCATTAAACCACTAAATAAAGTTTTGGATGGAGTAACAAATGTCAATTCTATAGTTGGAGTTGATGAGGTTTGATCCCGTGACCCATAAGATAGGCCAATGGGATCTGTCAATGAGGCACAGACAAATGTTGTACATGGTTGGGAGAATGTTCCATTTAAACATCTTATTTTTACATGCAGGTTAAAAGAGGGAAAGTATGTGATTTTGACCATATGCCTTGTCCCTTCACGTCACAATGTTTTAACCAAACTCAACTAATGTGCCATGAACTCGTGTTGGAATGGGCCTTGTCAAATATGGTTTTGATTTTAACCATTGTACAAGGATTGGGTCTATAATTACCATGGGGTTGACCCAGGGACTGTGGATTCATAATGTATTATATACCAAAAAAAAAAACTAATGCGCTAGTGTTGTTGATAGTTAAAACAATTTTTCACCATGATTTTATTATAGTTTAAACCTAAAAGTTTTGGTAATTTAAGGAGTTTTAGGTCGAATTTGGAGCAACAAAATGGGGCTTTTAGTGGTATTTTTAAACCACTTTAATTGCAGCAGTTGATGTATTTTTTTGGAGTAGATTTAGGCTTCCTTCGTTTGTAATTTTGGGATTTTTGGTGTTGAATAAATAAGGCCACTCCTATAGGAAGTGGACCCAGAGACGTAGCCCATAGTTTGGGTGACCTTCATTAACATTTTTTTTTACATCTCTATTTCTTTTTCTCTGTTAATTCTTTGTCCTCTTTTTATATTCTTAAAATTAAGCTAGTTTCACACTTTGAGCTATTTTAAATTTAATCAACCACACAAATATTTTTGCAAACCAAGTCATTTTCATAGATCTCAAATCAATCTTTGTCATATTTTCTTAACATCCAACTTCAAAAAAATATTCATTTCCCCTATTTCGCTACTTATGCCCTTCATCCCTGAAAAAATTTTGGGGAATAGATCTTTGTGTTCTCATATTAAGTTGGAGATCTATTCGAAAATTTCCTCATCCCAGTAGTCTCCAATTACTACAAACTTGGGGTTTTCCTCTATGTCAATGTTTGATTTGAATGTCTTGATTGGATTTGTGTAGTCTGGTGCAATGGAGTCCAATTATGGCGTTCTCCTACGAACTCTAGAATATCTAGATGTTTATGATATTCATCATCATCAATATCGTTTGCCACAATGTAACACTTTGATAGCTTCTTTGTAATCTAACAATGTTAGTGAAATTTTCAAAATGGTACCTCCTTTTGTGTAGTCCTTAGTCCCGGTGCAAATATTGTTTCTTTCATAATGTGTAATACTTCATATATCAATGGACCATTATACTCAAATTAAATATTTTATAAGAATTTTTTTATTTTTTTAATTTATCATTACGGTCCAATCATTTGCACCACGTCGCAGCTCTAACTATGTATACCAGTTTCAGGGCATAATAACTAAGGTATGTACAAAGTGGTGTAGCCACCCAACCTCTCAAACATTTTCTTCTGTCCATTCTACAATACACTCTTCTAGATGAGTGGTCAATGATTCCTTGCTAGTATATATTTCTTGACAATCACCGACATCCAATCCAAACAAAATATGAAATAAGTGTTTGTGTTGCTACCAAGACTTTTTCTACTCGCAAATTTCCCACTAGCGTGACGAAGTGTATTTTAGAGCAATATATAGCACTAGAAACCTGAGTTGATTTAACACTTGTACCTCAAATTCTTCAAAACAAATCATAAGAATTCATCAACCCATCAAACTAGGGAGGTTCCCAAACATTTGTACCAATCCACCATACTATGCATGTTATGTGTGCACATCTCCTTATGTAAACCTCATGCAGGAATTGTTGCCAATTCTCCAATGCTTCATATGAGTCTGGAAAACAAAAATTAATACTACACCAACTCAAGATTCCATCTATTGTTGGATCGACATACTCATTGTGTCAGGTCATCACATTGTAATTGTTGTTGAGGTCCACTATGTCAAGTTCATCTCTCACAAGCTCGATGTACTATTCCCCTTATTTAGGATCCAGAGGCGTGACTACTTTCAAATATCCATATTCGAATATTATCTATTGTTTCTTCACATGTATAATATATTCATTATCAATATCCCACTCAATGCCAAGTAATTCCATATAAGAATCTCAATGGCTTTGAAGTCTGCCAGACTCCTTACCACAACAATGTCCACTTCATTATATATTGGTCATCCAAGAGGAAATATCATATACTAATTTTCAAGTTGTAATTGAATTGGGGATCACATGAGCTTCGACTTACCCATAAGTTTCCATGTCTTATTTGGTAATATATTCACATTAAATCCTATATCCCATATGATGTTTTCCATGTCATACTTTGCAATTTGTGAATTTAACCATAATTATCTATTTGTATGCTTCTAGTGAAATAATTGCTTCACCACTCTTTGGGATACCTGTGTAGGACCGAATTCATTCTCCTATGTGCATTGATAAATAATCCTATGTACTTTATCCAAATCTTCAACAAGTCCAAAAATATTTTAATAAAGTTTTGAATGGGTCTTTTCTACCCTGGAATCACTTCTAGTGAAGACTTGTCATAGATGGGAGGAGGTTGATCATAAACTAGTATTGTCATGTTGATCTCAATGCAACCCATTCAACTATGAGAAAATACTTCCTAGACTCTTAATATGTTTTTGTTTCTCTAACCAAATCAAACTTCAGAAGAGGTTTTGTAGCCTTCTGAACCCACCAGTGAGGTTTCTATAATGGATTCACAACATCCATGTTGTTTCTAGTTCCTCCTCTCATCACTACACATACTTGAGGGTGGTCGAGTTAAAGCTTAGCCATGACCATTGATATATTTAGCCCTCACTTATCCTACCACTTCACCAACAAAAGAGGTCAATCCTTTATAGCATAGTCCAACTCTATGTAGTATGTAAAAGTAGTGTAGGGGTCCAGGTAGTCCTAGGCCATACGTCCCATTTAGCCATAGTTGTAACAAACAACAGGTCCTTTGTCATTCCCATAGCCTCATTTTCCTCTAGCAAGCGAGAATAATCCTCTTCTCGGTCAACCTGGTGCTTTGGATAGTGCATTATGGTATTTGTTTTGATAGGGCTATGCGTTACCATTACCCCTTCTATCTCTTGTGTGTTGTTAGTGTCAGAGGTCCTCTTGCACATCAAATTTAGTGCTTGGAATGAATTAATATTATGTTTGAAAGACTTACAAAAGTCACAAAATGAGGTTTGTGTAAAAATTTGATATTTTTACATCATGAGGCAATTGGGAGGAGAGTTCCCCTATACTTGAAAAACTTTACACCATAACCCTCTACCTTGGGTCAATGGATTTGTTGCCCCTATATCCATGTAATTCATCAATGTCAGGCATTCATTTACATGATAATATTATCTCCTACATATTGTGCACCACACCTCCTCACACCTTTCCTTGTTCTTTTTCACCTCCTGCAACTATAGGGTCAAAGCAGCAAACTGTGACTACACTTGTTCCATGCCTGTAGTGCTTTCCCCACCTACAAATGTAACTCTCAACCACATTTCTATCTCGAATGCTTCTAGTTGGGATGTCACCTTTGTGCTAATGGAATTCTAATATGTGGCAAAAACCCTACTATAAACCATTTCTGTTGTTGTACATTAGGTGTTCACAACATGGTGTTGGCATTGATGTCAACCATGGAACTAGTGGTGTTGGCATTGATGTCAATGTAGGTTTTAACCCCATATAGAAATTACCTGCATACGAATTCTAAAACACAGAAAATAAACAATGCGAGAGCATAACACATAAAACACATATATACAGAGATTTCCCCTGGATCCCAAAGCAGGACTACCAACTTGATTTTTCATTATGTTCCTTTCAATGTTATAATACATATTTATACATGTCGAAGCATCCAATACCATGGATCGAAAACCATCGCGTCCAAAACCATGGACTAAAAACCATCGCGTCCAAAAAAAAACATGTGCGAAAAACATGCACAAAACCATAGGTGGGTCCGCCCAACCTAACATAGGTTCCAAAACCAAAAACTTTCGGGGTGCTGCCCCGAACCCCATAAAGTAGGGTTACAAGTATGCCTCAAACCCCCTATTACCTCCCCCCCTCTGAGCCCCAGTTAACTATGTGGGCTAGTCGTGGAAAGAATATAACACAACCCAACATTCTCCCACTTGTTGTTTTCTTTCCACAGGGGGCAACAAGAGAGCTTAGTCATTTATATAGCCCTGCAATGCCCATTTTTTCTCTACACCAAGATAAATTCTTAGAGCTCACATATTTTTTCAGTGTATCTGCAGTATTCTTCAAAGTGTCCACCTTTACCAGCAACACCTTTTTTTCTTCTATCATATCCCTCACAAAGTGATACTAAACATCAATGTGCTTTGTCTTTGAATGATATGCGGGGTTCTTTGCCAAAGAAAATTGCCACTTTGGTTGGTCACAAATC
>APFE031398502.1:14145-104868 GCA_000404065.3 Pinus taeda | reverse complement strand
TAGTTTGCAGCACCGAGATCTTTCATGTAAAATTTGGAGGACAATTGGGTCTTCAAATCCTGGATAATTTCTTTGTCATTTCCAACCAGCAACATATCATCCACTTACAAGACCAGATAAATAACACAATCACCAATTAATTTAAAATACACATAGTGATCTGCTTTTCTTTTGGTGAAGCCAAGTCCCCGTATAAATGTATCGAATTTCTGATACCACATCCTTGGTGACTGTTTTAACCCATAGAGATACTTCTTTAACTTGCATACCAGTTCTTTCTTACCCTTCACTGCAAGGCCTTTAGGTTGCTTCATGTAGATCTCCTCTTCCAGATCCCCATGAAGAAATGTTGTCTTCACATCCATCTGTTCTACCCTAAAATCAAAAGCAGCAGCAACAGATAAAGTTAATCTAATAGAAGTTACCTTGGCAACAAGAGAAAAAATATCACCAAAATCAATTCCTGGCACCTGGGAATAACCTTTTGCTACCAACCGAGCTTTGTATTTCTCCACCTTTCCTTCGGCATTTGTCTTCTTCTTGAACACCCATTTGCTACCAATGGGTTTCCTTCGTGTTGCCAACTCCACCAGATCCCAAGCCTCATTTTTGTGCAAAGATGCCATTTCATCAACCATGGCCTCTTTCTAAAGTTTTCCATCCTCTGAATCCAATGCTTCCTTCACAGTTCTGGGATCATCATCAGTAACATACAAAACAAAATTTGAACAAAAAGTAGATGGACTATACCTTTCTGGCTACCTTCTTTCTCGAACTGATCTTCTCACAACTAGAGTTTGTGGCTCTTCATCTTCTGATTCCTCCTCTATTGTAGAATCTGATTCTTCCTCCTTTAGCTCAAACTCTACCTTCCTTGTTACTGGGTTCCAAAGCTTATAGCCCTTTAAACCATCCTTATACCCAATAAATATGCACTTTTCAGATTTACTATCCAACTTGGTTCGTTTCTCCTTTGGAACATGTACATATGCATCACATCCAAATACCCTTATATGTGAAAGAGAGTGTTTCTTACCAGTCCATACCTCTTGTGGAGTCGTATCCTCCAATTTTGATGAAGGTGACCTGTTGACCAGGTAACATGCAGTATCTACTGCCTCTGCCCAGAATTCCTGTCCTATTCTGGCACCATTGAGCATGCTTCTTGCCCTTTCCATTAATGTCTTGTTCATTCTTTCTGCAACTCCATCTTGTTGAGGTGTATATGGAGTAGTCTTCTACCATGATATACAACACTTCTTACAGAATTCTTTAAATTCCTTGCTGCAAACTCTCCACCATTATCTATCCTCAACACCTTTATCTTCTTCTCTGTCTGATTTTCCACGAGAGCCTTAAATTCTTTAAACCTCTCAAAGAATTCACATTTCTTCTTAAGGAAATATATCCATGTATTCCTTGAAAAGTCATCTATAAATGATACATAGTACACAGACTTACCCAATGATGGAACCTTCATAGGTCCAAACACATCACTGTGCACAATCTCTAATATCTATTTCGCCCTCTTACTACCAAAGGGGAAACTCACCCGATTCTGCTTCCCATATACACAATTTTCACAAAAATCAAAATCCAGAGAGCTATTACTCATACCTTTACCATGAAGTATTCGAAGGCCCTTCTCTCCAATATGTCCAAGCCTTTGATGCCACAGCATGGTCTTCTCTCAAAAGACCACTAGATTTTTTAATCCACTTTCAGGAACCACAAAATTGTTGCACCCATCAACAACCATGCTACCTTGCAGCTTGTACAGAGTTCCAATCCAAACTCCCCACATCAATACTAGTGCTCCCCAAACCATCTTGCAAGTATCCTTCTCGAACATTATTTTTACACTTGCAACATCCAGCTTGCTTACAGAAATCAGATTGTTGGCTCATGCAAGAATATGTAGAACACCTGGAAGCGTTCTAACCCTTCCACCTTGCAACTTCAACTTTACTTTTCTATTACCAACGATTCTAGCCTTCCTGTCATCCCCCAAGAAGACATCGCCACCATCATATTTCTCATACTCACAAAACCACTCTCTATGGGGAGTGAAGTGAAAGGATGCACCTGAGTCAATCAACCATGCATCATGATCTACATGTGTACTTGAAGAAGCCAAGTACACATCCCCACCTTCATCTGAGGTGGTTTTTGCCTCTGTAGAAGGAGCCTCATCAGATCCCTTTCCTTTGTCAGGAGCTTTAGATTTATAGTCCCTTTTAAAGTGGCCTTCCTTTCCACATTTCCAGCACACCACCTTTATAGGTTTTCCTGGAGATTTAGATCTCCCACTCGATGACTTATTTTTGTTTCTCTTCTTGGACCATCCTCGTACAGACAAGGCATCACCATTCTGGCTCTCCATATTTTTCTATCTCATCTCCTCCGTCAGCAAGGATGAGACTATTTCATCAAACTGCAAGGCAGGTGCATCGCTACCTATTGCAATAACCAGACTATCCCACGAATCTGGTAAAGAACACAACAAATTGATGCACTTATCTTCATCTGAAATTTTAATATCAAAAGATGCTAACTGACTTACCACAGTATTAAATGCGTTCAAATGCTCTGTCACCGAGTCTCCATTTTTCATCCTCGGGTTATAAAGCTTTTTCCACAAGAACAGTTTATTCACCAGAGACTTAGATTGATACAAAGTCCCTAACTTGTCCCACAAAGCCTTCACCATAGCTTCCCTTGATACATTAAGCAATACTAAATCTGAGACACACAATCATATTGTGCTCTTTGCCGTCCGATCCAACTTCTTCCATTTTTCATCGAACACTCCCAGATCTACCGTGATCCACTGATCTTTATCCACCAACAGATCCTCCATCTTGAGTTTCCACAACTCAAAACTTTGACCATTAAATTTCTCAATCTCTATCTTTCCACTGCTTGTCATCTTCTTTCACCACCAAGATCGATCTCGCAGATCTCCCACTAAACATGGTCTACCATAGGCCCAATCGAAACCCCTCAGTAACAAAGGCGTCCCCTTGAAGCCAAAACAGCTCCGATACCAAATGTAGGTTTTAACCCCATACAGAAATTACCTGACCTGCATACGAATTCTAAATCACAGGAAAAATAAAAATGCGAGAGCATACACATAAAACACATATACACAGAGATTTCCCACTGGATCTCAAAACCGAGACTACCAGCTTGATTTTTCATTATATTCCTTTCAATGTTACAATACATATTTATACATGCCGAAGCATCCAATACCATGGACCGAAAACCATCGCGTCCAAAACCATGGACCGAAAACTATCGCGTCCAAAAAAAAAACATGTGCGAGAAACATGCACAAAACCATAGGTGGGTCCGCCCAACCTAACATAGGGTCCAAAACCAAAATTTTCTGCAGCGCTACCCTAGACCACATAAAGTGGGGTTATGGGTACGCCTCAAACCCCTTGTGGCCTCCCCCCCTTTGACCCCTGGTTAAATACGTGGGCTAGTCGTGGAAAGAATATAACACAACCCAATACTCAACAAGAGTAATAATCTTGTATGTGGATTATTTGATGAGTGTTGATGTATTCCTAGTGTTGTTGGAGGTTAACATGATGCCTCAAGATGTAATGATGCAGAAGGTTTCTGATATAGATTAAATAATTTGAATATTCCCCAAGTTTTTGTATGGATTAAAATTAAACATGGAAAATATGAGTCCTTAAGGGATGGACTCATATTCGCAATGGAAAATTTGTGTTTGTAACCCAAAGTAGTAGTTCATAACTTGTGTCCTTAGTCATAAAGGTGAAAAATTTGATATGTGCATGCATATAATTTACCATGAGCATATTCCAAGTTATTTTCCCAAGCTTTTTGATGATAAAGAGTCGAATTGAGTTGGTATACATTCTAGATGGTGACGAAGTCAAAGATAAGTCTCTCATTGATGAAGATGATGGTGGATCAAGTCAAAGTGAAAAATACCAGAGTATGAAAAAGAGTGTTTGTCTCCCCATATGTGTGTCATTATTGTTTGATCGGCTCAGATATTTTGTTTATAGGAGGAATCTCTGTGAAGGAAAGGTTGGTTCGGTTAAGAGTGAGAGGGATTGTAGAGCATTGAGAGCCAACTGTGAGAGGAAATATATTGTTGTAGAAGATGTTTGAAGATGTTTGATACTCCTATAATAGAGTATTCATGGATCAATGGTAGAGTTAGATCTTGTGTTGTGTGAAAAAATCATGGAAGAATAGAGATTGTATGTAGAGTTAGAGTGATCGTATTCTTATAGAGTTGTTGACATGTTTGTGATTGCAAGGGTTGCATATTTTTCAGTGATTTTTATATCTTGTATGGCTTCTAGTTTATATGTTGTCATAGCTTCTATGTGAGAGGATTCTAATGAATATTTGTAGTATTTTGAGGCAATGTATAGGCCATGTAATCAATATATATATGACTAAGTGAGATTATTAGGTTGATGTAGGTATGTTGCTAAGGTGATGAGAGTTTGTTTTTCAGGGTCTGTTGAGTGTGTTTCTGACTTGATTTGAGGGAATACTGTTTGTTTTGTTACAAATTGTGTTCATTTTTATGAGCATAGAGGATATTGTGAGTCTAGTATGAAAATGGATGAAAAGTGGCTCACAAGAGAGATCATGGACCCAGTGTGAAACATTTTGAAACAAGATCTAAAATAGCTTGAAGATTGGGGCCTCTAGTGCAACAAGTGGTGGGTTACATATTTAGGGATCAATGGCATTCTTCAAGTTGTAGCCTGAAAACTTGGGAGTAGAGGCTTATATCAAGTGGTGGCTGGAAAAACTTTGGTTTTGGGGCATCTGACAGGTGGTGATTTATGTGGTTGTGGGTGTAGTGGCTTCACCAAATGGTGGTATGTAAAGTTTAGCTCAGGTAGTGGTCTGGAGCAAAGTTTAATTGCATGAAGATAAAGTTGGGGATTGCACACTAGTGGTGGCCAGTGCATTTGTAAAAGAAGAATTTTGATAATAATAAAAGAAGAAGAAGCAAAACATCCAATGGTGGTTTTCTCCCTTTGGGTTTCCACCTCACATCTGGTCTCCCTATGTGATGATGATTTCTATGGTTGTGCTTTGATGGTTATATGTTTCTTATTATTTGTGCATGGTGTTTACGTGATTTATATGCTTATGTTATGATCTGAAAATGTACATTGTGTTGTTATTTAAATGATGCATATTCAGTAATTGTTTAAAAGGTAAAATAATCATAATGATTGATCAATTTGGTACACTACTGATTCACCCCCCCAGTAGTCTCTACTTCACAAAATAAAGAATATAAAATTTTATTCTATCCATTAACACTTTAAATCATTATTTGTATTCCTAAACAAACTCACCAGCATTCTTCTTGATCTCTTTGATCTTTGTGATGCATTATGATTCATATTTCAGCTTCTAAAATGTTTTAAGAAGCACTTGCTTAATATCTTCCAATGTCCTAGATTGTATTGGGGTAGTGGTACCCTTATACTTCATGTACCATTCCAATGCTTAGTATTGAAATATTTCTTCTAATTTGGAAACCATTTTCCATTCATTTAGAATATACTTGGCTATCCAAACTGTGTCATAGACAAATTGATGTTGTTCTAGATCCTTTGTCTCAGTTCCATGGGACACTAGAAACTTTAATGTAGAATCAACGCCAGACATTGTCTATCATTTGGTGTCTCTAAGTCCATAATTCAAATCCTTTGTCATGGTTGGGGTGACTTTTTTCCCTCTCTTACCTATACTCTTTGTTCTCCTCCTATAAACTCTTCCTCTTTTTCCCTACTTTTAGTCTCAACATCTAACTTTATTTGAGAAGGTGACTCCAATGACTAAGAAATCCTAGCAAATGTCGAAGAATTTACCATAAACTTGAAGTTGTACATGGGTCATATGTTTAATCCAGGGGATGGCCAAGGCTTAGACAACAAGATGTTGTGGATCTTCTATGGAGAGATAGTAATGTTCCTCCTTTGTTTTGTCTTTGTCGATACTATGACTATGTGCTTCCCTACCATCTCCTTCATCATAGTACCTCTCTCCTATGTCTTGGGTGGAGGGCCCTCTCCATAGCATAATGTTAAGCTCCTTGTGTGGGAACTCCTCGTATCTCTCCTTTGCACCACTTTTTTCTCTCTCTCCTTCTTGGTCTTCCCCGTGATATGGATCTTCCCTATCATGCACGCTTCAATCTTATGCAACATACATCTTTCTTGATCTTCTATCAAAAATGGGGTTTTGTCATAGTTATATTTCCTTTACCACAACTATGGACATACCTTGTCGTACTACATAGGATTCTAACATCATTTTTCTCTCACTTACTCTATGAAATGGTGTATGTATCTCCACCATTATTGTACTAGATACACCACTGACACCCTAACATCTCTTACGAGATCTCTGCACCCTCTACAGATCTTATTCTCACACTGAATCGGTTGCATCTCCCATCACTTGTCTCTTTCTTGACATCCTTCTTGTTTTTTTTTTAGAACTCAGCTCTTCTATAGCATATAACTCTCTTTCTCCAACTATATTTACATCCCTTATCCCTTTTTCACCTCAGTCCATCCTTTTATCGACTCCTTGGTGACCTACGTTGCACATAATTTTAGATGTCCATCCTTTCAAACTCCAACAACATCAAACTTTTGTTGTGGAGCAACATTTTTATCCAAGTATATAGTGTCCACAAATAATGTCCCCACGGTTTCTAGAAGAATTCATTTTCAGCTTCACAGAAGGACTAAGTGGACTCTATTGCAAAGTCAACTACATAGCCTTCTAACGCACTAGCTAACCAAAATTCAACAACTCTAGATACTAGGTTACTTAATGTGTTCACCCTTCGTAGTAGATATGGTGTTCAAATATATTGTTCTGGTAGAATCTAGTGTCCTCGTTGCTTTGTCTATATCTTCAACCACTCCCACTCGCTTTCAACTGCAGAGCCTCGCTTTCTTGCCCAACCACATACCACAAAGATACAACCATTCAATTCAAGGTGTGATTCTAAATTTATCCTCTTCTTTATTATTTATCCCTATATATACTATTACATCGAGGGATATATCATCAAAATACCATGGTCCATATACCATTCACTCCCCTAATACCAGCTACTATGGTCTGAAAACCATTCATATTTTACAATATTACTTGATTTTTACAAAAATGAGGGGATTCAACCCACCTTGAAGCCCCCACACTGTGTGTTATATCTACTACGTGGTCAACTTCACCCTCCACTACACAATCCACCTCGTGCTCCACTGCATTCTTTACTTCATACTCTGCTCCAAAAAATGTGGAGTCTTCACCAAAATCTAGTCCAAGTTAGGTTGCGCCCAAAAATAAGATAAGTAACTAACCCATTTCCATTTTAATTGATTCAAGAGTTATCCATAGTTATATAGACCTTACAATTGTTGACCTATTAATCTAAAGAAAACCAAGCATAGCAAGACTTGGTTGGCTTAATAAGCTATAAGGGATGAGAGAAGGATAAATGAGATAATAAAGGAATGACAGATTAACATGAATGATTTGTTCACAAGGGAAAATTTAAACATCGTGTTAGTGGACTTATATGATTTTCTAATTAGTATGTATTGGTTGTAAAAGCATCATTATATCCTATATTGTTACAATAAGGCATCAAATTGCCTTGATGAATAAGGGAAGCAAAGAAAAGTGCAGGGAATTCCAAGACCATTTTCCATCAAGGAAATATTGGTTATGCAAGTGAAAAAGTATTTTAGAAAAGGGTGTCAAATTTATGTATCTCACATGGAAGAGGCGGCTAAGGAAATGTATCAAGTCTTGAAGATCATCAATTATTTAAATAATTTGAATATGTATTTACTGAAATACTAGGTTTTCTCAAAGGAATCGCATGCGCCTACTCCCGTCGTCACCTGAACCAGTGATTTTGAATCGGCCCTCGGCTTCTTCATGGCCCCTCCGGAGGCACCACCAGAGGAGGCAGCTCTTTAGCAAGCTTTCTCTGACTTGGTCCAATCTCTACCTCCTCAATGAACTCGTCCCTCAGTTTCGAAGTTTGTGAAAAAGCTTAATGGGTTGTAGGAAGTTTCTCTACCTCCAACCTTACCCCGTATGGTTGCCCTTGCCTTGGCAAAAATAGGTCTTATTGGACAATTTACAGGACTCTGGCCCTCTCCAAAAATAGTGCAAAGGTGGGTGAAAAGGAACTAGTCAGACAAAACTCAAGGGAAAATCTCTATCAAATTTTGTGGGAAAGGATACTTTACTTTTCATTTTGAAACAAAGGAAGATAAGGACTTGATCTTCCATAATGGGCCTTACTTCATGGATTCCAGAGGACTATACCTCAATAAGTGGACACTAGACTTTGATCTGGATCTGGATATCCCTAGTGTTGTGCATGTTTGGGTCCAACTACCACACCTCCCCCCTGCATTACTGGGGAGATGAATCAGTACGTGCTATTGGGAATGTTGTTGGGAAATACATTGATCAGAGCGAACCTAAAGACAATGTGCAGGCCTGTGCTCACATCTGTGTTGAAGTTGATTTGGGAAAAGGCTTGCCATAAGCCATTAAGCTTAAGGTGGATGATTGGACTCACATTTAGCAGCTTGACTATGAGCAGATCCCCTTCAAGTGCAAGGTATGTCACAAATATGGCCACTTTTCCAATCGATGCACTAAACTTCTTAATGTTGAAAACTCTCTACAAGAAGAACAATGGGAAATAGTTTTAAAAAAAAGGTTGCCCCTAATCCCATCCCATCTCATGATGTTGGCCCTTCCTCTCGTCCTGCCCCCAACCCCTCTCCCTCATCTCCTCCCCCCTCTTCATCCCATCCTCCCCTTCTTCGCCAGCCTAATCCCCATTCCTCCTCTCCCTCCTCCAACCCCTTTCACATCCTCTCTCTTCCTGAGGATCCCCCTTCTCCAGATACTCATCCTGCCCCTTCTGACTCTCCCCTTCCCCTGATTATCTCCTCTTCCCTCCCATCTAATCCCCCCCCCTAAGAATCACTAGAAGTAATTCTAAGGAGCATGGTTCCACCCTTGATAATCAAAAGAAGCCTGGAAGAAAATCTGCCAAGCAACACAGAGATTAAAATGTGCAAAAAGACATAGCTTTGGGTATTTAGAACCCCATAGAATCCTATATACAAGGGAAAATATACAAGGACTTAGTAAATAAAGACCAGGGAGGAAGAGCAACTCCTCACATCCCTCATCTGAAATGATGAAGTTCTCTCATGGAATTGTAGGGGACTAGGGTACCCCTCCAAGTCAAATGCCTTAAAATATCTTATTATCCAAGAAAGACCAGAGATAGTTTTACTTCAAGAAACAAAACAGGGATAGGTAGAGATGAATAAAATTATTTAGAAGAATAAGCAATACAAAGGATGTGTGTGTGATTCCAGAGGGGCTTTAGGAGGAATCACTATGCTTTGGCATCAAGACAAATGGAATAATACAGCAGAAACAGTAGAACAGTATTGGATAAATATTGTCCTGAAGAACAACATGAGCAGTCAACAGCTTGTCATCTACAATGTTTATGTTCTAAATCACTATAGAGACAAGGAAGCTTGCTGGAATTCCCTCAGCAACAATATAGCGGAGGAAGAGAATAGCAAAATAATTTTAGGTGGAGACTTAAATCTCATCCTACATGCTAATAAAAAACATGGAGGTAGCTTTACACCTGATCCTTTTAGAAATCAGTTGGAGGATGTAATGCAACTTGGAGATCTTCTTAATATAATCCCAAAAAATCGTAAGTTCACTTGGAGCAACCACAGGCTAAGGAAATGTAATATTATGGAAAGGCTTGATCGAATCCTGGTAAATGTGTCTCTGCTCTCCACTTTTACAGTTGTCTATGCTTTTATTCTTCCCTTTGCTACTTCAAATCATTACCCCATTGCTTTAACCCTTGAATCACATTGCCCCCTGGGCCCTATCACCTTTAAATACAGCCCTTTATGGAATGACATTGCAGCTACAAAAAATCTAATCCATCAAACTTGGCGTCAACATGTTGAAGGCTCACCAAGTTTCATATGGGAAAGCAAACTCAGGAACGTAAAGAATGCACTCAAGGATTGGGAAAAAACTCAATATAAAGAACTGAAAGCAATGAAGCTAGACGTGAAAGCTAAAATTGAAGATTTACACCATGCAATGGAAAATCAAGAGTACCTTCAGGTAGGGAAAGCCAAGAAGAGAATCTCTACAGCCAATTATACAGTATCAGAAGAGAAGAGGAAGAAAAATGGCGAATAAAATCAAAAGTGGGGATAGGAATACGGCTTTCTTCCACAAGAAAGCAACAGTTAGACAAATCAGAAACAACATAACAACTATCACAGACAGCACAGGCACTCAGCACAACAATCAAGCTACTATAAAAAATGTGGCTTCAGCACACTTCAAAGAGCTCCTATCTGAAAAAGGGGAAGAAGAGAATTATGTTGATCTCTTACAGCATATGCTAAACAAAATCACAATAGAAGAAAATGAAAGATTGACCGAAGAGATAAAGGAGGAAGAAATCAAGGGAGCCATCTAGGGCCTCCAACCTGACAAATCTCTAGGACTAGATGGATTCCCAATTTGCTTCTATAGGGAGCATTAGGAAACCATCAAAAAGGATCTCATCAAGTACTACAAATAGATACAAAGGAAAAATAAAATGGGAGGCTACACAAATTCAACCCATCTTGCCCTCATTCACAAAGAGAACCATCCTTATAATTTTTCCCGTTTTCCTCCCATATCCCTTTACAATTCTTCATATAAAATCTTCACAAAAATCCTCTCTTCCCGTCTCAAGCCTCTCTTGCCAAAGCTAATTTCTGAAAATCAGGGTGGCTTCATGACCAATAGCCAAATTTCTGACTCCATCCTATTAATTTAGGAAGCCATCCACTCAAGCCAATCTAGGAACGAAAAGGGGTTCATCCTAAAATTAGACTTGGCTAATTCTTTTGACAGGGTCCTACACTCCGTTCTATTTGCTACTCTTCAAAAATGGGCTTCACTTCTCCTTTTATCAACCTCATAAGAACCTGCATCTTTGGACCTTGGATCGCCCCCCTTATCAATGGAAGGCCAAGCCCTACTTTTAAATATTCAAGAGGATTGAGGCAAGGTTGTCCTCTTTCTCCCTAATTATTCATTTTAATGGTTGAATCCTTCAGTTGCACCCTCGACCATAAGCGGTAGGCAGGCCTCATCACCAGAATCAAATTTGAAGATGGAGTTAAAAACATTAATCACTCCCAATTTGTTGATGATACCCTACTGATAGGAGGGGCATCTGCAAGAATAGCCCAAAGATTCAAATCTCTATTACATAAGTTTATGAGATACTCTTGGGGAATGATAAATCACCTCAAAAGCTACATTTACGGATGGAATGCTTCAGCTCAAACACTCCAAAACCTATCCAACATCTTTGGGGTGTTGTGCAAGTTAAATTGGGACCAGTTCAGCTATTTGGGAATGCCAGTGAGCATGGGACGTGCTAGAGCTGAAATATGGGACACAATGCTTGATAAATTGAAAAGAAAAGTCCAAAAGTGGGGATCCTCCTGGATCAACCCAGCTGGCCGATTGGTTCTCCTAAAATTGGGCCATTCTTCTCTTCCGCTATATCAGTTCTCCTTAGCTCAGGCGCCAACTTCATTTCACCACAAAATGGAGAGTATTCTCAAATATTTCTTATGGCAAGGTGGAAAAAATGAGAAGAAAAAATATAACTTGGTTAGTTGGAAACAAGTTATTCAAAGCCAGGAGAAAGGGGGGTTTCGAATCAGATCTCCAATGCTCACAAACTTAGCCTTTGGTGGCAAGATAGTTTGGAGATTGCTTGAGGATTAGCAAGCATGGTGGAAAAAAGTCATTGAGGCCAAATATCTCAACAACCCAAGGTAGCAACTTCTTACAAGTGAAATACCCGTCAGAAGCAACACAAGCATTTGGAAGCTCTACAAAAAATCCATCTCCTTTATGGCTCAAAATGTCTCAAAGGTCCCCAAAGGTGGCAGCAAAATCAACATTGGAGGCGATAAGATTATGGGAGACCAAGCTATCGACAGTTGTCCAGGTATGGAACCAATTCTCCTCCTCTTCAAAGCAAAGGAATATATCACTTAAATCAAATTTCTCAATGGGATGTAGATACCCAGGTTTGGAAGGGTTGGAGCTTCCCTCCCATCCCTGATAATCTCAAAGATATCTTCAACAACTTTCAGATACATCTCCACAACATCGCGCCTATAACTAAAAATGGTATTGATGAATTCTGATGGGATCCTGTGGGATCCAGCTACTCAATACAAGCAGGCTATCATTATTTGTGTAACAGGGACCACCCAGCTTCTCCTTGGATGTATTGGAAAGCAATCTGGAAATCTAAAGCCATCCCCAAAGTTAAATTCTTCATGTGGACCCTCTTAAAAGGGAAGACCCTCACCTCAGAAAATCTACAAAAGAGAGGTATTATCGGTCCCTCCCAATGCCCTAATTGTCATGAGGAAAAAGCGACTATGCAACACCTTTTCATCTCGTGTCCCTTCGCCATCTCTTGCTGGAAAGGCATAACTTCAGTTGACACTTTCACCTGGAATCCACAACGCTCCATCGGTGAAGCCATAATCAATTGCAAGGAAAGTTATCCCTGGCAACACAAGAAAAATAACATTTCCAAGAGGGTTTGGGATGCCCTCCCATATACTCTCTTATGGAAAATATGGATTGCTAAGAACCGCAAGGTTTTCAAAGATCAGGGAACATTAATAAGACAACATTGTAGTAAGGCTAAAAGCCTTGCAATAGAAACCATTGCTACCAAAAGTATAAAGAAAATCGATATGGCCAGCCTCTGTATCGAAGAGAGAGACTTCATCAAGAACTTGATAGACAAGTGCAGTATCCTCCCATTAGCAATCACCTTCAGTAGCTCAATCAATGCCCTCAGCCACAACTGGAAAATAAGATTAAAGCATGACGAGTTTAATGAGTGGCTTTGCAACAGCAACACTCATATCCTATTTTTTTATGGTGCCTCCAAGTCAAATCTGGGAGCTATGGGGGTAGGGGGAATTATTTATACACCCAAAGAAGAACCCCTAGTCACCTTTGGGTAGGGACTGGGAAATATTTCAAATAACAGAGCAGAGGCTTTGGCTCTCTACCAAGGCTTATACCAACTTCAAATTCACGGAATCAGGAAAGCATGGATTTTTGGGGACTCTGCTATTATTATAAGTCTCATGAACAGTAAGCAAAAAGCTTCCAACGTTCACATACAACAACTTATCCGTAGATGTCAAACCATGATCAATCAAACTTGGGAGATAAAAAATTTCCACGTCCTCCGCACCTTTAATCGAGAAGCAAAATAAGTCTCCAATCAAACGTGTATCCGAACTAAAGGAAATATTTTCTGCAACAACAAGGATTCTTTCATTACCTCCCTTGATCTCCCTCATGAATCGTGATAAATCTTTTGAACCTGACACTGGCCGAAATTAAAAGGCATACCCTGACCAAATCCATTACAATCCCGATGTGGCAATCTCTCTGCCGCTGAAAATCTTGCCTCCCAATCCTACAGTCTCCTCATCTACTTCAATTTTTTATCGCACAAGTGAAATCCATGAACCCACTTCCCCTCACCACGTGACTATGTCCTATCTCTCTTATAACCCGCTTGCTATAAAGACCTGGACACCCAGAATTCAAGCATTCATCTCTGTTAGAGTTTCCTCTACTGTTTCTATGCTCATTTTTTATCTCAATTGCCTCTCAACACTTTCGGAAAGTGCCAGTATCCCCTGTAATCCTTCCCTCTCCTTTGTATTTTTTCTCACTCCTCTTCATATCCCCTCCCTTGCTCTTTTAGTTGTTTCTACTCTCCTTGTCTCTTGTTGGACTTTGTGACCTCCCTCACCTTCTCTTTTTATTACAGCGTTGCTTGTGCTGTTAAGGGTCGGTCCTTTCCTTTTCTTTTCCCAACCAGCCTGTTCAACTCTTCTAGCAGGCTTCTTTGGAAGCTCTCTTTGGCATTTTTCCTGCTCCCTTATCTCTACACTTTTCCCCTTCTCTGTTCTTCAAACTTTCTGCTCAAATTCTCTTATTTCAACTACATCTGCCACTTCTTGGCGCAATAATGTTCAAGTGCACCTTCAGCATAGAGCACAAGCTTCTCAGATGGCTCGTAATGAGGACTGCCTTCACTGTCGGAATCTCCAGGAAGAATTAGAACAAATCAGGGTGCATCAGCGAGTTTTGAATGAAAAGATTGACTCCTCCACTCGGATAATCAATGCAAAGTATGAAGAAGATTTAGACCTCTTTCTTCAACGTGTTTCTTCCTTGTAGGAGCAATTTAATGCTTTATCCAACGTCTGCACTCATATTCAAGAATCCATGGATATCCCAAAATATATGATAGAGAAACTCAATGCTCCAAGCGCCAGTTGCTCCAACTTCAAAATCGCTGATCAGGAAAGCAAGCCAAAGGAATCTATTACGTGACATATCAGTCACATAAATATAGATTAAGATGTATTGTAAAGTCTATCTACTCCTCTTCCAGTTCGTCAGAATCTACTCATGTGTTAGTTTTCTTCAAGTTAGAAAATACAGTAAATCAGCAGAATGTTGCAATGTAGTCAAACTGCAAGCTCAACCTTTGAGCTCTAATCATGTATCTCTGGAGCTTGGCCTCCTAAACTTTTTTGAAATATAAACAGCAACCGAATTTGTCAAAAAATAAATAAATACTAGGTTTTCGCTCTAAAATGGATATTTATTTTTCCATATATTTTGTGCCGAGAGTTTCCCCAGTGTCCAAGGCACCATATAAAATGAGCACACCAAAACTTAATTAATTACAAATTAAGTTGGATTAACTTTTAAAGAAGGGTTATATACACTCAAGGGTGTCATGTTGGGGTTCTCTAGTGCCGCTTTTTAAAAGGAAATATGGTACATTAAGATTATGTAGAGATTTCAGACAACTTGAGGTAGAATTGGAGAACATATATATGTTTCCAAGGATAGATGACATGTTTGATCAACTAAGGGGAGCTAAAGTGTTTTCCCATATTAACTTGAGGTTAGGATGCTATTAAGTAAGAATTTATGAGGAGAACATCAACAAGGTAACATTTAGAACTTGGTATGGACATTATGAGCTTATAGTAGTTCCATTTGGGTTATCCAATGCACCAAGTGTTTTTATGTGCCTTACAAATGGAATTTTCCATAATTAGTTGGACACGTTTGTTATTGTATTTTTAGATGATATCCTAATGTACTCAAAAGCTGAAGAATAACATGAAAAATGTTTAAGGATGGTGTTGTAGGTGTTAAAACTATAACTAGTATTGGTCTTCATAATTATTGTCTATCTCATGGCATGATGTAATTCATATGTATTTGTTAAAAGAAGAAAAGAAAATTATTATAAATATCAAAGTAAAAATTAATTTTATAAAAGGATGGGTATCATGTTTATTCTATTATGTTTCTAGGTATATTCACCCATTGTATGCTCTCAGGGTTCACTCATGTGCCATTGTCCTCTTCATTATGTAATAGACCCTTATTGGGATTTTTTTGTCAGGAAAAGAAAGATCTATTTATGTCAAAAATGAAAATTTACCCTCCTCCGCCAAGTCAGCATCAACATCCATCAAGTTGGCCTCATAAAGGGAATTCAACCACACGAGAGACTATATATAATCAATGCATTAGGACTATTGAGCTATTATCCAAAAAAGGAATTCGATCTGCAATTCTAACTAATAAAGAGGAGTGCAAAGGTGAAGAAAAAATAAGACAAACCCTAGCAAGGAAAGAAAGAATAACTGTCAAGCAAAACAAATAGAAATTATCTCTATTTTATCACACGTGTGAGTAGACTAAGGTGATTTGCAAGGTCAAAGGTATAGGCGAAAATTTTAGAGTTGCAGAGAAAGGTCGAGACCCTTGGAAGGGTTGACTTGTATTGGAATTTGAATAAATTGACTAAAGTTTGACTAATATTCTTAGGAGGCTGACTTTCTCGATTGGAGGAGGTCTTTGTCTTAGTCATAGGGTTTTTGTTGTCTCATTTGATTTGGTTCTTGAAGAAAATAAGAGAATTTTGTTGGGTTTTCCCCTAAGAGAGGAGTTTTTCCCTAAATTGGAGCTTATCTCTGGTTTCTCTCTTTCTTTTGTTTGTGATCTTCATTGTTTGACAGTTATATTGATGATTAGTGTTAGAAAATCAGAAAGGAAAAAATATTTACTTATGTTGACAATTATTTGTGATATTATTGTATTCTTATTAACTTTAATTATGTTCTTCTTTTCTCTTCTTCTAAAACATGAAGATCAAGGAAACTAGATATAGGCACTCAGTTAGGGATAAAATACCTTTAAAGGGGAAAATCTAGTCAAACTCTTCCACTAGTAGATTCAAATCACGATGAAATAATCCAAGACCCCTTTGACCTAGAGAAAGACCTCCTCCAATCACCAAGCTAGACCTTCCTTCTCATAAAGAAACTTTGCCAAATATTCCAAGTGTCAACTCCTCAAGTGCATCTTCAAATTAGAATTTTGACCTCCGAGTGTCAAAATTTCATACCTGCAGCTACTTCATAATTTTGGCCCCTAGATACTCTTCCATAAACCCTAGAATGCTTCACACATGTGATAGAGATATGCCCAAAACTTCTCTATCTTTCCCATCTTCTTTCTTCCTTCTTTTTCACTTCGCTCTTCCTTTCTTACCTCTTTCACATGTAGATTGAACTTTTTTAGTGTGTGTATCAAATGATTCAAGATTCCTCTAAATATACGTCTTCCATAGGGTCAAATTCCCTCTGATTAGATTGACTTGGTGAGGAGGGACAAAATGACAATTTTGACTCAAAAATAAATTTCTTTACATGATACAAAATCCCAAGAAGAATCTATTACAATATGACATGGGAAAGGACTCTTGGTATAAACCCTAGAAGCCTACAATAGAGGCTTTGACCTAGAAATAAAATAATAAGAGCATGAAACCCATGCTTAATAAATAAATTTATTTTTATTTATTTTGAAAAATATATTTTATCATGACCCAAAATTAATTATAAAGACTGACACTAGTTACATTCTTCAACACTCCCTCTTAACTAGGTAGGTATTCATAATTACATATATACAAAGGTACATGGAATATCTCAAGATGATATTCTCTAAGAAGAGTCATATCACATGTAGTGTTACATATTACATACCTAACCAAGGTATCTAACCAAGGGGTCCTAAAGTGTTTACCGAGCTTTAGTCACTCTAGGTACCATTAGGCTTTAGTTATAACACAAACTCAAGGATCTAGCTATGTATCCAAGGTCAGAACACCAAAAGCAATGTCACCCTCCCTACTTCAGGATTTAGACATCATCATAGGTCAGCCAAATGTCCTTTCAAGCATCTTTTTTCCCCAAGATGCTTCATCTCTCCTTATCAATTAAACCAGATATATCCACCAATCTAGGAATGCTTCAATCATTCAACCTTCTTATGGAAATATCTTGTACAATCACAATCCCAATTAGAAACAAACTATCAAATATATATACAAGGTAACGCAAACCTCTGGGATTTTCAAATATATTGATGATTCCTAGGTCATTATCATATTATCCAAACATATCTTCATCGGAAGCTATCTACTTTAACTTCTTTAGCAACACCTATATCAACCTCAACACGTCTTTCAAAAACATCCAAGTTTTGTTCACAACTTTATCAATCACGAATAACCATCAGTTTTTCTTCAGATATTCTCTTATTTCAAACATCCTCATGGCCTTTTCATCAAGTAGTTCACTTATCTTCAATCTCCCTCTAAACTATGGAGATATGCACTTTGCTTTATCCAAGTAATGAGGGGACAATTCCATTAACTATATTATTCTTCCATTCAAACAGGCTATTCCTTTTTGCATCAAAAATTCATCAAATAATTTAGACCTTCCAAAACTTCATCATTCCTTCACATGGAAACAAGATCATCTATTGAACCTTAATTGCATCAAGGTTCTCACAACTCTCTATTTCCATCATTCTCAACATCATCATCAACTTATCATCAAATATGAGGTAAGAATTGTCATCATCTTGAAGACTATGTACCTGCAAACTTTCAACAACAAGTGCAACTAAACACAAATATACATGTAAAAGAGCATGAAGTTAACTTTATCAATATAGGGTTAGCATTGCATTATAATAGGAGAATAATAAATATGATTTTAGACATTCAAGACCTAAACCTAGTTAGGTTTTATAATCAATCAAGAGTTTCATCCATTAGATTTCTTGCAACAACATTTACTAGGGTTTCATCACAAACCCTAGACTTCATCATCAAAACTAAATCATATCATTAATAGAAAACATTATACTTTATGGGTTTCATTATCACACCCTAGAATATCAATCTCTACTAGGGTTTTGTTACAAACCCTAGATTTCAAAAACCAAATCATGAATATCAAAAATCAAATTAGCATGCCAGCATTTCATCTCTAGGATTCCATTATTATTTCCTAGAAACTTATAGCAGTCTCATACTAGGTTTTTATTGTAAACCTTAGATACAAACATCAAACTCCAAAACTAGATATTCAAACAAAATTGACCAGGCTAGGGTTTCAATTATACATAAGCACATACACCCAAAGATCCATTCTAGGGTTCCATATTAACTATTACAAGGGTATTTTCATAAACCTTAATTTACCAATCCCTAAGAAGCTAGGGTTTCTAAGAAACCCTAAAAGGTCAGGGTTTTACCATAACGTTACAAAAAACCTAAACATTTAGAGCGTAGGATTTTGACAAGAGATCTAAACTTTATCAATCAACCCTAAGAAGATTAGGTTTCATCATCAGGATACCCTAAGCATCGAAAGGTTAGGGTTTTATAGTGAACCCTAAGGTTAGCTTTTTATCAAAACAAAATGACATGATATTAATGATAAGTGTAGATTCAATATAGGATTAATCACCCTAACAATAATCCTTATGACTCAAAACCCTAGACATGAGAGAGGTAGTAATATGAAGCAAATTTCAAAATGAAGAATATTCATACTTCTTCTACAACAAGTTAAATCCATTCAAATGTACCTTAAGTTGTTCTTTAAAAAGCCTTGTAGAGTTTATTTAGCAACAAGCCTACTTTCATGACAATAGTATTTTCCTTGAAGTTTCCTCCATGACCTCTGTGTATTATGCAAGCTTTCCTACCAAGGAAAATACAAAGAAATTTTAATGAGTAGTCAATACAAATAAATCTAGGTGTGTGGAGTAAATCAAACATGAAAGAGAAAACAAAGAACAATATACTTATATTTTGGTAAAATGGTGAAGGCTCCAACTTAATCCAATCTTTCTGAGGTATACCTACATCTTATCAAAACAATTTAAGAACCTCTAACAAGACATATTAGATCAAATCATAAAAGAACGTCTTGACAAAACTTAAAATAGTTACATGTTCTCTTTCTCTCTTTTTATTCCTTGGACTTTCAAGACATTGACTCTTGTAATGTCCCAACTTATGACAATTGTGGCATTCAATATTTTATAGATCAACCTTCTTCTTTGGTCCTTTGAATTTCTTGTATCCTCCCTTCTTTTTGTGATTAGCAGAGTATGAATTGGAGGTTCCTTCTTATTATTTTCTAATGATATGTGGGCTTCCTCTTGGCTACAAACATTCCACATTTTTTCAAAGGATGATGTGTCATTTCAACTACTAATAGTTTATGCAAAATAGCTCCATGTTTTTGGTAAACCTAATAGTGTATCAATCACAAGTTCTTTTTATGTTATATATTTATCAATGACTTGGATCTCATCCCTTATTTGGGAGATCCTCACAAAACATGAAGAAATGGTATCATTTTTTGTCATATTCATTTTTCTTATTTCATTCCTGAGACTAGCTATTTGTTCAATGTTCCTGATGGTGAATAGTTTGGAGATATCTTCATATGTCCCTTGGGTAGTATCTATATTAGATATGTAGGGGATTATATTTCCCTTTACTCCATCCACATATATTCATGGCCAAGATGTCAGTTTACCTATACCTTTATTTTCCTGAAGAATTTATTGGTTTCTGAACTTTCCCTTGAACAAATTCTAATACTTCATGTTTTGCAAGGATGAGATCCATACTTTTCTTCCATGCTCTATAGTTGGTTGCTCCTTCTAACTTATTCTCTATCTTCATTGAATTTTCCATAGATTTTCTAAATGTTTATTCTGCCCTTCTTCTTATGACCTTGTCTTAAATCCTTTCTTTTGATGCTTCCTTATTTTAATAAATCTTCAATATGCCTTTTTCTCTTCTTTTACCTTAGCTCTGATACCATGTTAGAATATTAAAAAGGCAGAAATGTTTTCTTATGTTGACAATTACTTCTGATATCATTGTATTCTTATTAACTTTATTTATGTTCTTATTTTATCTTCTTATCATCAAGAAATCATCAAAATAAAACATGAAGATCAAGGACACTAGATATAGGCACTCATCCAAGGCTAAAACCCCTATGAAGGGGAAAACCTAGTCAAACTTTTCCACAAGTAGATTCAAATCAAGATTAGATAATCCAATACCCTTTCAACCTTGACAAACACCTCCTCCAATCACCATTTCAACCCTTCCTTCCTGTATACAAATTGTGCCAAATATTCCAAGTGTCAGCTCCTCAAATGGAGCTTCAAATCAGAATTTCGGCCTCTCAACTTCACAATTTTGTACCTGCATCTACTTCATAATTTCAACCCCCCAACTACTCATCTAGAAATCCTAGAATACTTCACATGTGTGAGAGAGAGGTGACCAAAAATTCGACTTTGTCTTTCCCAACTTCTTTCTTCCTTATTCTTCACTTCACTCTTCCTTTCTACCTCTTTCACTTGTAGATCAAACTTTTTTAGTGTGTGTATCAAATGAGTTGAGCTTCCTCTATATATACTGCTTTCACAAGGTTGAACTCCCTCTAACTGGGTCAACTTCTCCAAGATAGGGATGACTTTTTTAGGAGGGGAAAAATGACTATTTAGACTCAAAAATAAATTTATTTACATGATACAAGGCCCAAGAAGGGTCTATTACAAGATGACATGGACAAGGACTCTTGACATAAAGCCTAGAAGCCTATAATGGAGGCTTTGAACCAGAAATAAAATAATAAGAGCTTGAAAACCATACTTAATAAATAATTTTTTTTATAAATAAATTTATTTTTCTTTCTTTTGAAAAATACATTATGTCATGATTCAAACATAATTATGAAGATTGATACTAGCTACATTCTTCAACAATTAGAACATAATAATCAAAATAAGAAGTAATAAATAATCTCAAGTGTGTGCCAAGAAAAGATAAATCAATTTAATAATAAACCCTAACAAAATTTCCCTAAGGATTTCTCAACATGGTATTAGAGTTAAGTATAGTAGCATAAGGCAGTTGGAAGATCACTATTGTATAAAGGAAACTAGTTTCGAGGAAGTATTTACATCAGTCTTGAAGGTTGAGCTACCTAGAAGTAGTATCAAGCTTAAAAACAAATTATTAGGCAACCCTATATGTCAAGATATATATGATTAGGGCCACAATTTTGGGATAAAAGACCGAAGGGATTAAAGGAGCCAAGAAGCATCACTTTGAGGATCTGAAAAGCTAGGCTATAAGCCTAGACAAGGCTGAAGAAAATTTGGGCCTTGTCTAAGGATCCCCTTAGGGAGTCTAAAATTATCTCATAAATATGAACTTCATAAAGGTTTTGTTCCATAGTATAAAAGTGACTGAATCACAAATAATATATATATATAATATATATCAGTCTTTGTTAAGGCTTGTAATAGCCTATCCCTCCAAAACATTATGACTATTAAAGAAGAATCAAGTCTCAATTCTTTAGAGTAGTATGATGATCACCTTGTGTATTTATTGGAAGCCTTAAAGAGACCAGTGTTACTATTTAAAGGCATAAAAAGGAGAATTATGTGCAAACATATTAATAAGTAACCACAAATATATATCTCGAGGAGAAGAGGAGTAGTTTATCATCTTCAAAAGTTCATGTTGACTTAGAACCTTAGAAGCTTCTTCTACATCTAGTATTAGAAAAGCATATAACATCTTAGGACCATCTTGAAGAAATTCAATAATATTGTGTACCAGGAAGTCCTCATCAAACCAACGAAATTATTGGTATTAGTCCTTATGTTTCAATCATCTAAAAATATGCCTTTAGTTTGCAAGGAGAGAAATAAGTTATATGCAACATCAAAATTTCAATCATGGAAGAGAAAGGTATGTATAAGGCTCTACCATGAAATGTTTTAGGGTTTATTTATTTGAATGATTCTAGGGTTTGTAATTTATCATTGTTTTAAACATTGTTAATATCTAGGGATTGTATATCCTAGATAGTACATGAAAACTATAATCATATGGAAACCCTAACCCTATTCTATTGTTTTTCCATCATAGGGAACCTAGCTTTTGGTATCTAGGGTTTATATGTAGTCTAGGGAGAAATAGAAGACCTTAGTGAGGGTAATTAAAACCATAGGGTTAATTTTTTGAAAGGTAACATCAAGAAACTTAGCGTTTGGATCTGGAAACCCTAGGAATTCTCCCTCTCTAAAGATTCCATGAAATCCCTAGATTGTCAAAATCATAATTATACTCTTGTATTTACATGCTTTTGGTGGTACTTTCCCATAAATGTTTCAATTACATAAAGAAAAGTTTATCCTACACCATGAAGAGCATGATGAATGAAGATAATTGTAACTTGGTAATCAAATTGAATCCTTGGGCACTTTGGTAAAGTTAGAATTGTATGAAGATGGACCATGAGGATGTTGATGCTTCGTTAAGGAATAATGTCAATGGTGAGAGGGATCCCTTCAAGAGGGAGCCCTTCAATATTTGTAGAAGAAGAACCTCTAGGTATGTTTTAATATTTATAGTAGGTCTCCATCATATAAAAAAGTATGATCATTTTGTCTTCAAAGTTTTTCTTTATGACTCTCATTTCTAGGTTTTTGCTATAGAATCATGAAGATTTGTATAGTGTTACAATACTTGATCTCTCTATCAAATAAAATTTTGTAGTATTATCCTTTGATATTTAATCACTTTGATAAAACCATATCTTGTTAGGTTTTATGTTATTATATAGGGTTTATGACAAAACCTTTGTAGAAGTTGATATAATATTCTAGAGCATGAAAGTGCAACCCTAGGTGAAAATGATTCCACTATAGTTAAAAGTATGATATGGATTATTTGTTAGATATATAAGGTTTAATATTAAAGTTTTGATAGTAATATCTAAGCTTTGTGACAAAGCCCTAGCAAAGGTTGTTGTAAGAGTCTAGGGAATGAAAGTGTAACCCTAGTTGATTAGTTCCACTATGATTGTGAACCTAACTAAGTCTAGGTATTGAATATATAAATTTTAATTTCTTATTCAAATTTTTGATAACCCTAGATGCTCTCCTTAGGATAACATGAAAACCCTTGTGTGATTTTTTGTACTTTGTGTTGATATTTGCAGGCACATAGTGTGCAAGAGGTTGTAAAGAGGTATGCCTACCTCATACTTGATTATGACCTTATGATGATGATGATAATGATGGAAAAAGAGATATACAATAACCCTTATGACATTGAATTTTACATTTAAAAGATGACCTTGTTTTTGTATGAAAATAAAAGTAATAAAGTTTTGGAAGTTTGAAATTTCTCTAATGATATGATGATGCAAAAGAAAGAGCTTATGTAGCTAGAAAAATAAAGTTGTTGATGTTGGACTTATCCCCCTAGTTGAAAGAGATCTTGGATGAAGGAAAGTGTATATCCTCCATACTACAAAGGGATGACACGATGTTTCATGACTAACAATAGTATGTCTAGTAAAGGCCATGAGAAGAGAATGAGATTAGAGAATGGCTAAAGCACTACTGGTGGTTATTATGAAGTCATGAATAACTTAGTTGCTTTGAGAAGTATAGAAGATGAGGTTGGTGCCACGTGAAAAAAATGGAAAATAAAGCTTCCATAAAGATCTTTTTGGATATTATGATAAATTAAGCAGAATCAGTATGGTTGAGTACCCTAAATTTTATGATAGCATATTGATAGTAAGAACCAATATATTGGAATATTGATATTGGTTGGGGTCATGGAGCTACAATATATTCTAATGTATGAATGTGTTGATCTCTCCTTCAAAATTTTGAATATTTAATAAGCATGCTTAGATTGGTGGATATCTTCAATTTGATTGAGAGGGAGAGATGAGTACCTTAGGCTTCATGCATGTATGATGGTACTTGGGAGGACATATTGTCCTAGTTGGTATTGAGATATCAGTTATTCTTTGGCCTTGATGATGTCTAGATCCCTGTGTGGGAGGGCATCTGTTAATTTTTTTTTATAGATCTATATATCGGTTTTGTAAATCTCCAATGCAAATTTATGTATTGGGCTCACTGTACTCTATGCTGAAAAAACAAATTATCACGGTCTATTAAAGAAGAAAATTTGAAAGGATCCCCCCCTTTGTGGGGTTTTTCCCTGGTCTTGGACCAATCTATTGTCTCTTGTGGTTGTGTTTTTGTCTTCTTTTTCATTGCATATGATGTTCTATCTTTACTCATAGTTTATAATTGGTTACATTGCTAATAATTTGATGCATTGTTAATGAAGAAGTAAATTGGGCTAAAGTAATTGATGCACCATAGAACAATCTAAAAAAATTAACATGGTATCAGAGCTAAGGTGAAGGACAAGCATTGAAACCCTCATTATCAAAATAAAGGTTTCCTAGCCAAGGTCAATATCTCTTCCTCTATCTTCAAGGAACATGAAAAGTTGGGTGATGTGTTAAAATTTGTTGCATGGAAAGTCAGGTTGGAGATCATAGTTGACAACAATGATGTGCAAGAATACATTCAAAGAAGGATGCCCAAGCCTCCAGAAAATGCTTCCACTTCCCTCAAGAATAGGTACAAGAAATATGAGTCCAAAGCAAAGCAAACTATAGTTGATGGTTTACAAGATCATTTACTTGCATATGTTGGGAATTTAAGAAACTCTAAATGCATGTATGAAAAGATAGTTGGCCTGTATAAAATCAATAACTTGAATGAGATCATCACCTTGAAAGATCAACTCATGGAAACCAACATGAACAAAGGAGAAGTTGGTCAATCCTACATTATGAGGATTTCTTATCTTAGAGATCAATTACAAAGAGTTGGAGAAATTGTGCCTCACAAGGAACTAGTATTTGTGACTCTTAGAGGTCTCCCTCCTATTTGGGAAACCTTCATTACTACAATCAGCAACATCAATTTCCTTCCATCATTTGATGAAATTTTTGGCAAGCTTACTCGAGAAGAATCGAGGATGATAGCAAGAGGAAGGATTCAAAAGCATGAAGAGGGAGATCCCACTACATATATCACTCATGACAAAAGGAAAAGGGCAAAAGGAGGTCCATCAAGGAAGCCTCCTTCTCAAAATACAAAAGGAAAGAATGATAGATTGGTATCTCACATTGAATGCTACAATTGTCAAAAGAAAGGTAATTATGCATGAGATTGTCCCGAGAAGATAAAAATGCCATGTTACAACACAAGAAGCAACAACAATAATAAAAGAAAAAAAGGAAAGCAAAGGAATAACCATGATACAAGATATGAAAGAAGAAGAAGAGATTCCTTAATTGACTGTGAAGAAGATCATCCTCCTTAAAAGAAGTCAAGGGCTCTCAGATATGAAAGTAATGTTGTAAATAAATCTGAATACATTCTTATTTATGCCCTTACTAGTTCTTATCCACCAAATTCATGGGATAGTTGGTTGGTTGATAGTGGGGCCACTTTTCATTTCTCTAGATACAAGGAAGTCATCTCTAATATGGTAGAGAGGGAGACTAAGTTGAATATCATTCTTGGAGACAACAATGCTCATCCCGTGAAAGGATTTGGGTTCGTCAAATTTTAGCTAAATTATGTGGAATTGGTCCTGATGCATGATGTTATGTATGTACCGGGATTAATGAAGAATTTGGTATCTATATATGCAATAGAAGATAAAGGGATGAGGGTTACCTTCTTCAAAGGAAAAATTTTGAGTTGGCCTGCGGATTCACATATGAGAGATGCATTCACATTAGGATCAAGATTTTAAGGATTTGAAGGACTCAATGGAAGGCTACTTCTAAAATTGGTTCATAATACCAATCATTTGAGCGAGTTGTGGCACCACATATTGGCTCATCTACACTATGATGCCCTTCCAAAATTAAAGAAATCGGTCTCAGTTATTCCCAATGTTCAAGATCATCATGATGGGTTTTGTCCAAGTTGTGCAAGTGGAAAGAAAAAAAGGGTACCATTTCCCTCTATTAAAAACAAGACAAATTCCATCCTCCATATTATTCATTCCAATATATGTGGTCTGATGCATGTACATTCCATTGGTGGTCACCTACTACATCACCTTCATTGATGACTTCTCAAGAAATACATGGATATACTACCTTAAGAAAAAGGATGAATCCTTTGAAATGTTCAAGGAATTCAAAGCCTTGATAAAAAATCAAACAGTAAAGAGAATCAAAGTCTTCAGGTCTAACAATGGATGGGAATACATGTCAAATGAATTCATAGCATTTTGTAAGAAAGAAGGGATCAAGAAGGAAATAATTGTGCCATATACTCCTGAACATAATGGCTTATCTGAAAGGAAGAATGGGTCCATATTAGAAGTTGCCCGCGCCATGCTCCATGATCAAAAGGTGCCAAAGTTCCTTTAGGCAGAAGCCACATCTACTGTTGTATATGTTCAAAACAGGGTGCATCATCAAGCTTTAGAAAAAAAGACCCCCGAAGAAATATTCACAGGTGTCAAGCCCGATAATAGCCATCTTTATGTATTTGGATTCCCCATATATTTTCATGTGCCAGAGGACAAAAGGAAAAAGTTGTAATCTACAGGAAGAAAAGGTACATTTGTGGATTATTGTGAAAATTATAAAGCATATAGAATATATATTCCTGGTCAGAGGAAGGTCAAACTTAGTAGGGACATAACATTCGATGAAGATGCAGCTCTTGGAAAAGCAAGAGATCTTCCTCCGCTTCCTCCAAGGAAGAGAATGATGACTGGGATATTCTAGATGGTCCTTCCATGCCTGAGTTTGATATTGATGATGATCCCATGGATCATATGGATCTATTATATCCTCCTCCAATAAATCCTCCTATTAAGAAGAGACCACTTTGGCTCTCTGATACTCTTCAAAATGCTAAAAGAAATATTCCCATTCGTAGATCATTTAGAGAAAGGAAGTAACCATGCATGTATCAAGGATATTTTGTAGCCAAGAGCAGTATGATTCAATATTAATTGTCCTCATTCGAAGAAGCAGTAAAAGAACAATTTTCGAACGATGTTATGGTCGAGTAATATGAATTGATTGTGAAAATTGATGTATGGGATGTTGTACCAAGACTGAATGGAAACTATGCTGTGAATTAAAAGTGGTTATTCAAGATCAAACAGGGAATTGATGGTAGCATTGAGAAATACAAAATAAGGTTCGTAGCTCGAGAATTCTCTCAGAAAGAGGAAGCAGATTATGATGACATATTTTCTCGTGTGGCTTGATATACAACCATTCATTTGATAGTTTCCCTTATTTTTATTCAATAATGGACTCTTTATCAAATGGACGTAAAGGTTGTATTTATGTATGGAATGTTACAAGAAGAAGTATATGTTGAAAAACCATAGTGATTTGAAGTGGGAGATCGAAGAACACATGTTTACAGGTTAAATAAGGAATTTTATGGTTTGAAGCAAGATCCCCAAGCTTGGTATGCATGAATTCAAAGTTACTTAATGAAGTCGGTCTTCACAAGAAGTAATGTATGTCCCAACCTCTACTTAAAGATCGTTCAAGGTATGCCATTGATTTTGGTTTTATATGTTGACGATCTATTCTTGATAGGTAGTAAGCCTTTGATAATAGAGTGTAAGAGGGAGTTAGACTTTGAATTCAAGATGAAGGACCTTGGTATTATGCACTACTTTATAGGCCTCGAGGTGTGGAAAAGGCCTGGTGAGAGTAAACACATTGATTCAATTCATGATCGAGCCCTTCCATGCACATTGGATCGCTACCAAACACGTATTGAGATATTTACATGGGTTAATCACACTTGGCCTGAGATATTCTATCAGAGATATTCAAATTCATGGACACAATGATGCTAACTTAGAAGGAAATGTTATTGATAGAAATAGTACATATGGATGTTCCTTTAGCCTTGGATATGCCATGATATCCTGGATGAGCAGGAAACAAAAGTTTGTAGCATTGAGCACCACCGAAGCAGAATACATTGACGCTAGCATGGCTAGCTGTGAAGCCATTTGTTTTAGGAAGCTATTTGGAGAGATATTTGAGCAGGTCCTAGACACTATAGTGATATATTGCAACAACAAGAGTTGGGTCCGTTTGGCATAGAAATCCATGTTCCATGAAAATTCCAAGCACATTGTGATTCGATATCATTTCATTCGAGACATGGTGCATAGAGGAGTTGTTATACTCCATCACATATCGAAAGATGAGCAAATTATAGATATTCTCACCAAGGCATTACCGAGAGGAAAGTTCTTGGTCTTCAGAAAGCAGCTTGGACTAATGGATGTGGTTGATCGAGGACATTGAGCCAACTCTTCCTACCCTGTTTGAGCTCTCAGGGTGAGGAATTGAGATAGAGGGCTCTTGGGGTTGAGGGATCTCTAGACAATAGGGTACTCCCTATATGTTACCCCTATGGTTGGAGATGCTTCTCCCCTATCTTCATAAGGTTGGAGAATTTTTCTCTCATGGCTGGTATTTTCATAGTATACCCTAGTTGGAATCATATCCACAAGCACAGCTTATCGGCAATATTCCCCCTCATTTGGAAAATGAGTTGAGAGTGTACTTGGGGTGTACAACCCAAGTATATTATGATGCAGGTGTTCTACCACATAAATATTGAGGTTCATTGTTGGGAAGATTGGTAGGAGATAGGATTGGATTGATATTTTCTCCCCTTTTGAGATTTTGGGTTGAGAATGAGCTCCCTGATGAGATTCTAGGGTCAAAGATGTGCTCCCCTGTATGATGAGTTATCATATTGCTAAGTATGGGTGGAAGATATTTCTCCTTGATTCTTCTTCTTTTAGATCCGAAAAAGTTTCAACAGATATATTTGAGCAGATACATCCAAATCATGACATCAACATGACAAGGTGATGTGAAGATCAACTAACAGATATTGGCAGGTGGAATTATTCCTAGTTGAGAGGGAGTGTTAATTTTTGAAATTAGGGTCAAATTCCACCATGGAAAACTCACATGATTAATATGATGATTTCATTAAGTTCCTCTTTTCGAGAGGACCAAAATCAACCTAAAGATCACCCCATTTGGACAAGCGAAAGTTGATTTTTGAATTATTTATTCGTTCATGTATAATGGAATGGATCAGCCCAAAGCACATGTGGAATTGGTTACGTCAACCTCAAACCCAAGTGGACCCTCATGAAAGACTATAAATACAAGCGACCTCAAGCTCATTTAAACATATTTATCAAGCCATCTTCTATTTTTCTCTTTTGTCTTGGTTCGCACAAGTCTAATGGAAGGAGTTTTCCCAAGGGTCTGAAATCACAAGTGTAAAGCTCCCACGGATCTAGGGTTTTATTTTTCTCAGATGTAGGAATGTAACTGGGTATTTTCGTCCTTATATTATGGCACACATTAGCTCTGAGAGCATCCAGGAAGACTTAGACACTAGCATAGAATCATAAGGGAGCATCCAAGGTTTCAGAAGCAGATCTGGAGGTGTTGGTCCCCGAACACTCACACAAACTGGTCCTGGGAGAGTCCAGGATGTCTCAAATGCACACACAATAAATAAAAGAGAGCGTCTGAGGGTTTGGAGAAAATATGGGTGAATTTGACCCCAGACGCATGCACACAGTCTTCCTAGGAGCGTCGAGGTCAGATTCAAACGCCCTCACACAGTGGTTAAGGGAGTTTCCAAGATGTTTCTAATGCACGCAATCTGCCTTGTTAAGAGTGTCCAGGGTTCAGATCTAAGGTTTGACATTTGGCTTTAGTTGGGTTCAATGATCTGGGGGATCTGGGTTTCTCTCTGTTATTCTGTAGATCTGTAGATCTGTTTTGTAAAACTCTGTTGCAAATTTATGTATTGGGCTCATTGTACACTTCGCTGAAAATTTTTTATGACGATCTATTAAAGAAGAAGATTTGAAATGGTTTCCCCCTTTATGGGGTTTTTCCTTATTCTTGGACCAATATTTTATCTCTTATGGTTGTGTTGATGTATTCTTTGTCATTGCATATGTTGTTTTATCTTCAGCTATAGTTTATAATTAGTTACATCGCTAATAATTGGATGCATTATTAATGAAGAAGTAAATTGGGCTAAAGTAATTGATACATCATAGAACAATCTGAAAAATTTAACAGTATCTTAGTCTTGATGATGTGGAGCTCTGTTTTAGTGATGATATTTTGATCCTGATGATAGCTAGATCCCTATGAGGGTTGGTGTCTTGGCATGGAGGCCTATATGGTATTTATATCTAGTTGGATTTATTCCAGGTTTTTAGCCTGATGTTACATATCGTGGAAACTTTTCCAGGGTTGTAGCCTGATGATACCTATATTGGAAAGTTTCCTTGGTGACACCTTAGTCCCTGTTGAGTTAGTGTCTTGGAAGGTATTCTTGATGGCATATTTTTGCCTTGATGGTATCTAACAATGGATATGTTTTTGTAATATTCTTGGAACAATTCAAATTAATTTCATCCTTGTACCTATTTGTGCAATTAGGAATACATACCTAGTTAAGAATGAGTGTTGAAAATTTAACTAGTATCGGTCTTCATACTTGTTTTCTAGCTCATGACATGATGTAATTCATTTATATTTGTTAAAAGAATAAAATGAAATTATTATAAATATCAAAAGAAAAATTATTTTTATAAAATCATGGGTTTCATTTTTATGCTATTATGTTTCTAAGTTTAAGCACCCATTTTGTGCTCCTAAAGTTGAGTCGTGTGTCATTGTCCTTGTCATTATGTAATAGACCCTTATTGGGATTGTTGAATCAAGAAAATAAATATGTATTTGTGTCAAAAATAAAAATTTACCTTCCTCCACTAAGTCGGCCTCATAAAGTGAATTCGACCACATAATAGACTATATAAAATCAATGCATTCGACCTATTGATTTATCATCCAAGGAAGGAATTTGATCTACAATTTTGATGAAGAAAAAAGAGTGTGAAGTTGAAGAAAAGAGAAGACAAACCCTAGCAAGGAAGGAAGAAACAATTGTCAAGAAAAAGAGACCCAAATTATCTTTGTTTTTCACACGTGCAAGTGGACTAAGTTGAGTTGTAGGAACGAAGTTACAGGCCAAAATTTCAGAGTTGCAGAGAAGGTTCGAGACCCTTGGAAGTGTTGACTTGTGTTGGCATTTGAAGAAATTGAGTAAAGTTTGACTGACCTTCTTGGGAGGCTAACTTGGTGGAAAGGATGAGGTATTTTTCTTTGTCATAGGGTCTTGGTTGTCTCATTTGATTTGGTTCTTGAAGAAAAGAAGAGAAATTTGTTGGCTTTTCCTCTAAGAGAGGGGTTCTTCCCGAGCTTGGAGCCTATCTCTGGTGTCTCTCTTTCTTTTTTTTATGATATTCATTGTTTGACAGTTATCTTGATGATTATAACATAAGAACCAAAAGAATAATTAATAAATAATCATAATTAATTGTCAAGAAAAGATAAATCAATTTATAAGAAACCCTAACAAAGTTTCACTAAGGATTTTTCAACAGTAGGTACTCAGGGAGCACTAGCTTTATGTGAAGACATGTAAATGTTCATTTTACCAAAGTTTCATTCATTATTTGGGTCATATAATCTCAGGGGAATGGCTGCAAATAGACCAAGATAAAATCAAATCAATCAGAGAATGGTCAATACCCAAAAATGTGGCAGTGGTCTTATCCTTCATGGGGTTAGCAAGATACTACAAGATATTTATTGAGGGATTCTAAAAAATATCACATCATATTGTTTCTTTGCAAAAGGATGGTGTGAAATTTTAGTGGTATTGTCAATTTGAAGGCATTTCAAGATTTAAAATATTATTAACAAGAGCACCAATATTAAGGATAGCTTCTCTAAATAAAGATTGTATTTTTTGCATTGATGCATGCAAAGAAGGAATTCGATTCATACAAAATGGGAATGTAATATTTTATGAGTGAAGGAAGCTAAAGGAGCATGAGAGAAATTATGCAACTCATGATTTAGAGTTGGAATCCATCATACATGTCTTTAAAATGTGGAACATTACCATATGGGGAAAATATTTGGATTAAGGAAAAACCACAATGCTCTAAAGCACTTATTTGAACATGCAACTTTGAATGCTAGACAAGTCAAATGGATGGAATTCCTAACTGATTATGATTTTGAAATTATGTATAAAAGGAAAGGAGAATAAGGTGGTTGTTGCACTCATGAAAATGGTGTATGCAATGCATGCTAAAGCCATAAGTATATACAAATCTGATTTAAAAAATAGAATTTTACAGGCTAAAAAATTGTATCAAAAATACATGAAAATAAAATAAGAGCTACAACAAAGTAATTTACACCCAAAGTATATGAATTATGAGATGAAAGAGGATGGAATTGTAATGTGAAAAGATATAAGTTTTTTTTCCAAAATATCAAGGGCTAAAAAGGATATTGTTGAGTGAGATGCACAAAGTATCGTCTGTTGGACACCTAGGGTACTGAAAAATAATTCCAACTATAAAAAGTCAATACTTTTTTCCAAATATGAAAAATTAACTGGTTGATTATATTGTCATGTGTTTGGAGTGTTTAAAGTTTAAGTTTGAGCATAGACATTCAACTGGATTGTTACATTCGATACCCATTCCTGAGTAGAAATGGGAAATTTTCTCTATTTTTTCATTCCAAATTTTCCCAAGATTTAGGTACCATGATTCCATCATGATAGTTATGGATAATCTCACTAAGGCTATCCATTTCATTCCAATTAAGTCAACAAATAAGATAGTGAATAGTGCTGAAATTTAAATAAAGGAAATTTCTAGGCTACATGGTGTGCCTAGGGAAATCATTTCAGATAGTGATCCAAAGTTTACATAAAAATTTTGGAAAGGTTTATTCAAAGGATTTGGAAACAATCTAAAATTTAGTACATCATATCATCTAGAATAATATGGGAAAATAGAGAGATTTAATTGAGTGATGGAAGACATGTTGAGGATGTATGTGATGTATAAAACATCAAAATGGGAAGAGTAGTTTCACTTGATGGGGTTTGCATATAATAATGGGTATCAAGCATATTTGAATATGAGACCATTATATGGAAAAAAAGAAACACAATTGTGAGTTGGGACAATCCAGTTCATAGGGCCATTTTTGGGCCATAGTTTTTTAGAGAAATCAAAGAGAAAGTGGTGAAGATCAAGAGGACTTATGGGTTTCCTTTGATAAGGAGAAAATATATGCATATAAGTGTAGGTTTTAACCCCATACAGAAATTACTTGCATATGAATTCTAAAAATAGAAAATAAACAATGGCAAGAGCATAACACATAAAACAAATATACACAGAGATTTTCCCCTGGATCCCAAAACTAGGACTATGAGATTGATTTTTCATTATATTCCTTTCAATGTTACAATACATATATATACATGTTGAAGCATCCATAAACCCCAATCTATTAACCCTGATTAGAACATAACTGTAGTTCCCTTGACCGGATCTACAAAATATCATGGACCAAAAACCACCACGCCCTAAACCATGTGTAAAATCCATGCGCAAAACCATAGGTAGGTCCGTGCAACTAATATAGGGTCCAAAAAAAAATCCTCGGGGGGTTTTCGTCCCCCTTGTGACCCCCCCCCTGCCCGGTGCAATGAAGGGGGAGCTCTGCCCCACCTCTAACTGGGCTAGTCGTGGAAAGAATATAACAAAACCTAACATTCTCCCACTTTTTTTTTCTTTCCACAGGGGGCCACAAGAGCGCTTGGTCATTGATTCATCCTTACAACACCCATTGTTTCTCTACACCAATAGAACTTCTCAGAGCTCACATACTTTTTCAATGCATCTGCATTATTCTTCAAAGTTTCCACCTTTACTAGCAACACCTTTTTGTTTTCTACCATATTCCTCACAAAGTGATACTAAACATCAATGTGCTTTGTCTTTGAATGATAAACAGGGTTCTTTGCCAAGAAAATTGGACTTTGGTTGTCACAGTCCATCCTTATAGCTTGATGTAATAACCCCATACTTGAACATAGTCTCTACAACCAAATTTCTTCCTTTCTTTCATGAGTGTCTGCCATGTATTCTGCCTTTGTAGTTGACAGTTCCTCTACAGATTGTCTCTTACTCATCCAATTGATTGCACCTCCAAATAGGTTAAACACATACCCACTTGTAGATCTTCTCTGATCCATATCTCTCACCCAGTATGCATCAACAAAACCACGGATGTCCAAAACTCTGTCCAATCTTGGTCTTCCTTGGTAACACAAACCATCAAATACCTAAAAACCCACTTCATTGTTGTTGTCCAATGCTCCTTCCCTAGTTTTGAAATAAACTTGCTCAATACTCCCACTGCATGTGCAATGTCTGGTCTAGTACAGACCATTACATACATCATACTACCGACTGCATTTGCATATGGAACACAGGACATGTCCTCTTCCTCTTCCTGTGTCTTGAGACACTGTTTAGCAAATAACTTTACACCTACAGGAATATGAATCTTCACTGGTTTACTATCCTGCATATTAAACCTCTGCAGTATTGTCTCAACATACTTCCTATGTTTTAACTAGAGCTTCCTCATTGCCTGATCTCATTTAATTTCCATGCCCAAAATAAAGTTTGTAGCACAAAGATCTTTCATTTCGAATTTGGAGGACAATTTGGTCTTCAAATCATGGATAATTTCTTTGTCATTTCCAACTAGTAACATATCTTCCACATACAAGACCAGATAAATAACATTGTCACCAATTAATTTAAAATACACACAGTGATCTGCTTTGCTTCTGTTGAAGCCAAGTCCCCGTATAAATGTATCAAATTTCTGATACCACATCCTTGGTGACTGTTTTAACCCATACAAAGACTTTTTTAACTTGCATACCAATTCTTTCTTACCCTTCACCACAAATCCTTCAAGTTGCGTCATGTAGATCTCTTCTTCCATATCCCCGTGAATAAATGTTGTCTTCACATCCATCTGTTCTACCTCAAAATCAAAAGTAGCAGCAATAGGTAAAATTAATCTAATAGAAGCTATCTTGGTAACAGGAGAAAAAATTTCACCAAAATAAATTCCCGGTACATGGGAATAACCTTTTTCTACCAACTGAGTTTTGTATTTCTCCACCTTTCCTTCTGCATTCATCTTCTTCTTGAACACCCATTTTCTACCAATGGGTTTCCTTCCAGCCGGCAACTCCATCAGATCCCAAGCCTCATTTTTGTGCAAAGATGCCATTTCATCAACCATGGCCTCTTTCCAGAGTTTTCCATCCTCTGAATCTCCAGCTTCCTTCATAGTTTTGGGATCATCGTCAGTAATGGATAAAGAAAAAATTGAACAGAAAGAAGATGGACTATACCTTTCTGGTTTCCTTCTTTCTCGAGTTGATCTTCTCACAAATGAAGTTTTTGGCTCTTCATCTTCTGATTCCTCTTCTGTTGTAGAGTCTAATTCTTCCTCCTTCAGCTCAAACTCTATCTTCTCAGGTTCCTTTGACAGGACTTCATGTTTAATAACATATGTCACCTCTCTAAACACCATATCTTGACTGTACACAACCTTCTTTGTTATTGGGTTCCAAAGCTTATAACCTTTTAAACCATCCTTATACCCAATAAAGATGCACTTTTCAGATTTACTATCCAACTTTGTTCTTTTCTCCTTTGGAACATGTACATATGCATCACATCCGAATACCCTCATATGTGAAAGATAATGTTTCTTACCATTCCATACCTCTTGTGGAGTCTTATCCTCCAACACTGATGAAGGTGATCTATTGACTAGGTAACATGCAGTCTCCACCGCCTCTGCCCAAAATTCTTGTCCTAACCTGGCACCACTAAGCATGCTTCTTTTCCTTTCCATCAACGTCTTGTTCATTCTTTCTACAACTCTATTTTTCTCAAGTGTGTATGGAGTAGTCCTTTTCCATGATGTACTACACTTCTTACAGAACTCTTCAAATTCCTTCTTGCAAAACTCTCCACTATTATCTGTCCTCAACACCTTTGTATTCTTCCCTGTTTGGTTTTCCACTAGAGCCTTAAATTCTTTAAATTCTTTATTCCTTGATAAGTCATCTATAAATGATACATAGTACATAGACTTACCCAGTGATGGAACCAACACAGGTCCAAACACATCACTGTGTACAAGCTCTAATATATGTTTCGCCCTCTTACCACCAGAGGGGAAAATCACCCAATTCTACTTCCCATATACACAATTTTCACATAAATCAAAATCCAAAGAGCTATTATAAATACATTCTACCATACCTTTACCATTAATTATTCGAAGGCCCTTCTCTCTAATATTTCCAAGCCTTTGATGCCATAGCATGGCCTTTTCTCTAGAGACCACTAGATTTTCTACTCCACTTTCAAAAACCACAGAATTATTGCACCCATCAATAATAGTGCTACCTTACAGCTTGTATAGAGTTCCAATATGAACTCCCCGCATCAATACTAGTGCTCCCCGAACCATCTTGCAGGTATCTTTCTCGAACATTATTTTTACACCTACATCATCTAGCTTGCTTACAAAAATCAGATTTCTAGCTAATGCAAGAATATTCAGAACACCCAGAAGTGTTCTAATCCATCCACCTTGCAACTTCAACTTGACTTTTCCATGACCAATGATTCTATCCTTCTTGTCATCCCCCAAGAAGACATCACCACCATCATATTTCTCATACTCGTAGAACCACTCTCTATGGGGAGTGAAGTGAAAGGATGCACCTGAGTCTATCAACCATGCATCATGATATACATGTGTACTTGAAGAAGAAACCAAGCACACATCCCCACTTTCATCTGAGGTGGTTTTTTCCTCTGTAGAAGGAGCATCATCATATCCCTTTCATTTCTCATGAACTTTAGATTTATAGTCCCTTTTGTAGTGCCCTTCCTTTCTGCATTTCCAGCACACCTTTACAAGTTTTCCTAGAGATTTAAATCTCCCTCTAGATTTAGATTTCCCACTCGAGGACTTATTTTTGCTTCTGTTATGGGACCATCCTCATACAGACAAGGCATCACCATTCTGGCTCTCCATATTTTTTCGTCTCATCTCATTTGTCAGCAAGGATGAGACTATTTCATCAAACTACAAGGCAGTTGCATTGCTACCTATTGCAACAACCAAACTATCACATGAATCTAGTAGAGAACACAAAAAACTAATGCACTTATCTTCATCTAAACTTTTAATATCAACAGATAATAATTGGCTTACAATAGTATTAAATGCATTCAGATGCTCTGTCACTGAGTCTCCATCTTTCATCCTTGGGTTATATATCTTTTTCTGTAGGAACAATTTATTCACCAGAGACTTAGATTGGTACAAAGTCCCTAACGTGTCCCACAAATCCTTCAACATAGCTTCCCCTCATACATTCAGCAATACTGAATCTGAGACACATAATCGTATTGTACTTTTTTCCTTATGATCCAACTTCTTCAAGTCTACATCGGACATTGTCGTTGGTTTAGTACCTGGATCTACTATAATCCACTGATCTTTATCCACCAACAGATCCTCCATCTTGAGTTTCCACAACTCAAAACTTTGACCATTAAATATCTCGATCTCTATCTTTCCACTGCTCGCCATCTTCTTTCACTACAAGAATCGATCCTACAGATATCCCATTGAATAGGGTCTGCCAAAGGCCTGAGAAAAACCCCTCAGTAGCAAAGGTGTCCCCTTGAAGCCAAAATAGCTCTGATTAATCTGAGTTGACTCACCTTCTGGATTTAACCAAGATCTTTTTCTTTCGTGATGTAGTTAGAATTGCATTTTATAAGAGCATAAATGAACATATATGCATGCTTAAGAAAATGGAAACATAATGACAATCAACAAATCATAGACATGAGACATTGATAACAAAGTTCATCCAGCGTGGACTACATCTCCGGGCCCAGTGTCAAGATGGTCTTGGCCACTTCATCCAGTGTTTGAAATGGTGAAGATGTAGATGAACTTATTTTCTGTCATACAAGGGCATCTTCCCTCTACATGAGTGGCAAAGTCTCTCCATGAAACGTTTCGCTACAGGAACTATCACTCACAATAGACCTCCTATCAGCATGAAATAATCTTACACATGTTGACAATGAGTATCCCGCCATCATGGAATCAAATGGATCTCAACCAAAACACCCATGGTTACAATGAGTATCCTCCCATCATGGAAACAAAGGGATATCAATAAAAACATACATAAAAATCCATGATGAATACATCTCACATGAAATAGACACAAATATTATGCATCATACATAAAGTAGGAATTGAAACAACATAGTACATCTCACAGCAAATGATTAAATAAGTACATGACAACAACACTTCATATACCTCAACTCTGATGCTGACAGAGGAATAGAATACTTAGTTGTTGTATCTGAATGCACCATTGAAATCATGGCATCGAATGGCATAGAGTCGATTGTCCACACTCTAAAATCTGACAACGTCACTCCAATCTGGAAAATAGCTGAAACTTAGAAGGCCCAGCTACAAAAACTAACTACAATACTGAATTTGTGTCGTCGAGAGGTGTAAAATCGACTATCCATTTGTCGAATTTTGACGTCGGCAAAATCTAGGCATGTAGGAATCTTTTAGATTCCCTCACAATTCTCCAAAGATTCCCTCCTCTGGGTTGACTGGATATCTGCAACTCAAATCATAAATGGATCTCACCATTGATACCCTTACGAATTTCTGAGAAGAATGAGTATAAAGTTGGATGCATTCTAACTCTGGTGAATTTCAGCCTCCAAGGAATTCAGAAGATTCCCTCAAGATTCTCGAAGATTCTCCTCTACTGGGAATCTACAAATCCACTACTCAATAGGTGAATCCAACCTCGCCCTTGCGTTCCCTATGAAAATGTGAGAAAAATGATTGTAAACTTGATTACATTCTGACAAAATGGATTTTTACCTCCAAGGGAATCTTTTTATCATCTTTAGAGTCTTTGCAAAAAAATTGTCTCGAAAAGCATTCCATCATGGTTCCACCCTCTAGCAATGCGTCATAGTTCTACCTCTGGTTTGGCTCATGGCTCCACCATTCTGTGTAGTTTTGTTTGGCCTTTGTTTCGTTCCGTGTGTTCTGCCCCCGTGCAAAATGAATTGAAGGTTTTTAAATGTTCATGGGAAAAGCCACCAAGGACAAGCCTCATGGCTCAAGAGTGGTCGAGGAGTCTAGGAGGGCGTAGGGCATAGTGTCGAACCCTCCTCTTCTCCAAAATATTTGGGTCATTGTGTTTTAAAATGGTGCGGTTATGATTTTGTTTTAACGTGGCTCAGAATTTGTAACTGTTTGTTGTGGTATAACTCGTGATAATGTTGGCGTAATGCCACATGGGGCCGCCCAGTGAGGGCTGGCCCATGTGGGCTAGGCGGGTTCAATCCCCAGCGGCTCCACTATTAATTTTTATGTGAACAAGTTTTTGGGGGTGTATGGTGGTTGGGTGTGGGTCGAGTCCACCAGAGGTGGACCGCCCACCCTGGTTTTTAATGTATGTTATAACAATATGCGGAATGGTGGTTGAAGGTTCGGTGGATCATGGTCGCCAACCTATTTTTAATAAAAAATTTAACATAAGGTTTTAGGGGGGGTGGCAGGGGTCATGGCCTGCCACTTCATTACATTTTTTTAAATTTTTCGTTTTTTATAACCAATATTGCCATTTTTTAATTTAACCAAAAATAAGGGTCATTGGGAAAATTAACCATCCAACAAATTTGCCCATTTTCGGGAGCTAGGTTTCATGCCCCGGTGTCGATCAAATTGTAGGACACTTAAACCTAGCCCACATGGAAACTTTGACCAAAACTTTGACTGCCTCTATCTCCCTCATACGAGCTCAGATTTGAGTGTCATTCACATCGTTGGAATCAAGGTGATGAGCACTTTGATCTGGTGCTATTTTGGGAGCAATCTGACCACTTTGAATTTTAACCCTTTCTGCATCCTCTTGGACTTTTGCATGTGTTTGGAGCCACCTCGATCAATCCTCCCCACTGAGGAGCTTTGTGTCCTGCAAAAGCATGGAAAAAATAATATGCAACTTCTTTATACATTATCTGCATCACAAGTGTATGATAAGTCACCCTTCATTCTGCTTCATCTTTTTCCTTCGAAGCAATAAGAGATGAGCCGACACCTGCACCCTATGCAAACCTATAGTACAATTATGCAAATTACATGCTTGATTTACATGACCAACTAAGGACCCAAGCATCCCATACTTGCCACGAGTTTATAACACATACTCTGTGGTCAGGTTTACATCAAAATGGAAATAATACCCAGCTATGAAAACAAGGCCAACATATCATTGTTGCTTCAACAAGTGATGGAAAACACATCATCATTGCAACACATGATTTACAAAAATAAGGCCAAACACTATTGTTTCTTTGACAAGAAATGGAAACACAACATCACTTTCATATTTTAAAATGCAACACAAAATAAGACCAAACATCATTGTTGCTTAACAAGTGATGGAAAACACATCATCACTTTCACATTTTAAATTGCAACAAATGATTCACAAAAACACGTCCATGACAAGCTAACATATCTAGAAACCATTTTTCACTTATAGATGTGAATGGGTCATCCCCCTATGGTGGTTTTGCTTGTCGAATGACTTTTTCAACTGGGTCATGGATCGATGCTTTGTCTTTAAGGCGTTGCTCTTGATCGATCCTCCAACACGTGGCTCTTTGATGGTCACCTATGTTGCAATGACTACAGTAATTCTTCTTCCTCCATATCTACTTAACCTTCTTTCTCTACTGTGGAGAAGGCCTTTCACGCCTCATCCTATTTCGTGCTACCATTCTCTTCCAGTACACATCAAATACATGGTTATGTAAACCACAAAAAGTACATGTTTTTCAATGCCATGATCTATGTCCATCATTAACAACATGATTATAATCGAAACAAGCATTCGAATATTAAGACTTGTTATACCTTTCCTTGTTGTCTCTAGTATAATTATGGCAATGAGAGCTTGCCTTATCTCTTTCCTTGCAATGGGCACTGCCATGGGATTATGGTGATGGGCTCCCCTCATTCTCTTTCCTCAACAATTTCAATGATATATCGGAAGCATCTGACACCCTTGAGCATTCTCCTTAGATGTATCCCAAGCCTACAAATTGAAGTATTTTCACGACCTCCAATGGTTGAGTTATTCCTTGGTTATTAACACCAAGTTCTTCTTCTTCCTTGCACCTCATCCTAGTAAGGAACCTCAGGTTCATCCTTGTAATCGGTATCTCCACATTTCCAACAGAAATTATACTATGTGAAGATGAAACTGGTAGGAAATTAACATCTTTTGCCTCCACTATTAATTTGGAAAGAACTGATGAGGGATTCTCATCATCTGTTGTTGGTGGTTCATTGGTTGTCTTGGCGCATTCCCCAACTTCCTTCCAGACATACCTAAGTCCTTCTTAATGAGGTAATTCCTCTACTTTGATGGGATTGACAATGCCTTGGCCATTAATACCCAAGCCTTTTCCTCCATGCCCCATTCTCTTCAGCAGTTTGGAGCCAATTCATGTGGTATGATTTTTAAAAACAGCGAAATCATCATCAGGAAACATACATGAAGTTGGAGAATTACTTTTTACCTCACAGGGGTCATGCTACAATGTTTCCAAGGCCTCATCCTTAGCTTGTAGTTGGCGTAGCAACCTCTATTTCTCTTCATTCTCTTCTCATAGAAGCATCTTCAATTCAGGATTATCTGCTTGAAGATTTTGATTATTGTGCTTCAGTTCTTCCAGTGCCTCTTCCATGGCTCGCAATTGAAGCTGCAATCTTTTCTTTTCCTCTGTCTCTTCTTGTAGAGATTCATACATTAAGTCCATCTTTTTGGACACTCTGAGCATGGTCTTGTACATCTCTTTTTCATCCTCCATTGTTGTACATTCCATTGTTCATGCTCGCAATTCACGTGAAGACCGCTCCAATACCAAACTTGATCTGAGTTGACTCAACTTCCGTATTTGACCAAGATATTTTGCTTCCGTGATGTATTTGGAATTGCATTTTATAAGAGAATAAATGAACATATATGCATGCTTAACCAAATGGAAACATAATGACAATCCGAAAATCATAGACATGAGACATTAATAACGAAGTTCGTCCAGTGTGGACTACGTCTTCGGGCCTGATGTCAATATGGTGTTGGTCACTTCATTCAGTGCTAGAAATGGTGAATATGTACATGGAGTATGTTTTTTGTCATACAAGGACATGTTCCCTCTGCATGAGTGGAAAAGTATCTCCACGAGATGTTCCACTACAGGAACTATCACTCACAATAGACCTCCTATCAGCATGACATAATCTTATACATGGTGACAATGTGTATCCTTCCATCATGGAATCAAAGGGATCTCAACCAAAACACCCATGGTGACAATGAGTATCCCTCCATCATGGAAACAAAGCGATATCAATCAAAACATACATAAAATTCCATGATGAGTACATCTCACGTCAAATAGACACAAAGATTTTGCATCATACATCAAGCAAGAATCGAAACAACATAATACATCTCACAGTGAATGATCAAAGAAGTACATGACAACAACACTTCATATACCTCAACTATGATGTTGACTGAAGAATAGAATACTCGGCTTCTGGATCTGAATGCACCATCGAAATCGTGGCGTCGAATGGCATAGAGTCGACTGTCCACACTCTGAAACCTGACACCGTCTCTCCAATCTAGAAAATGTTAGAAAATTAGAAGGCTCAACTGCAAAAACTGACTACACTACTGAATTTGTGTCATTGAGAGGTGTAAAATGAACTATCCATTGTCGAATTCTGACACCGTCAAAACCTGGACATGTCAAAATCTTTTAGATTCCCTCGCAACTCTCCAAAGATTCCCTCCTCTGGGTTGACTGGAGATCTACAACTCAAACCAAAAAACTGATCTCGCCATTGAGATCCTTACGAAATTCTGAGAAGAATGAGTATAAAGTTGGTTTCATCCTGACTCTGGAAACTTTCAGCCTCCAAGGAATCTGGAAGATTCCCTCAAAATTCTCAAAGATTCTCTTCTACTGGGAATCTGCAAATCCTCTTCTCAAAACACAAATCTTACCTCACCCTTTTGTTCCCTACGAAAATCTGAGAAAAATGACTGTAAACTTGATTACATTCTAACAAAATGAAATTTTACCTCCCAGGGAATATTTTTAGCATCTTAAGATTCTCTGCAAAAATTTTGTCTCGAAAAGCGTTCCATCATGGTTCCACCACTTGGCACTACGTCATGGTTCCACCTCTGGCCTGGCTCGCAGTTCCACCATTCTGCACAGTTTCATTCGGCCTCTATTATGTTTCATGTGTTCTCCCCCCATGCAAAATGAATTGAAGGTTTTTAAATGTTCATGGGCGAAGCCACCAAGGACAAGCCTTGTGGCCCAATGGTGGCATAGGAGTCTAGGAGGGCAGAGGTTATGGTGTCAAACCCTCCACCTCTCCAAAATCGTTGGGCTATTGTGTTTTAAAATGGCGTGGTTATGATTTTGTTTTAACATGGCGCGGAATTTTCCGTTTGTTGTGTTATAACCAGTGATAAAGTTGGCATAATGCCACATGGGGCCGCCCAGTGGGGGCCGACCCATGTGGGTCAGGCAGGTTCAATCCCCACCGGCGCCACTATTAATGTTTATGGGCATGAGTTTTTGGGGGTGTATGGTGGTTAGGTGTGGTGGCCAGACCACCCCGATTTTTAATGTATGTTATAAGAATATGCGACATGGTCGTTGGAGGTCCGGTGGGTTCATGGTTGCCAACCTATTTTTAATATAAAAAATTAACATAAGTTTTTGGCAAGGGGGGTGGCAGGGGTCATTTCCCGCCACCTCATTACATTTATTTTTTTTCGATTTTTATAACCAATATTGCCATTTTTTAATTTAAATGAAAATAAGGATCGTTGGGAAAATTAACCATCCAACAAATTCACCCGCTTTTGGGAGCTAGGTTTCATGCCCTAGTGTCAATCAAATTATAGAACACTTAAACCTGGCCCACATGGAAACTTTGACCAAAACTTTGACTGGATCTATCTCCCTCACACGAGCTCAAATTTGAGTGTCATTCACACCATTGGAATCGAAACGATGAGCACTTCGATCTGGTGCTAGTTTGGGAGAAATATGACCACTTTGAATTTTGATCCTTTCTGCATCCTCTTGGACTTTTGCATGTATCTGGAGCCACCTAGATCACTGATACCAAATGTAGGTTTTAACCCCGTACAGAAATTACCTACATACAAATTCTAAAAATAGAAAATAAACAATGGCGAGAGCATAACACATAAAATAAATATACACAGAGATTTTCCCCTGGATCCCAAAATTAGCACTACCAGATTGATTTTTCATTATATTCCTTTCAATGTTATAATAATATATATACATGTTGAAGCTTCCATTAACCCTAGATTATAAAATAATCGTAGTTCCCTTGACCAGATCTGCAAAATACCATGGACCGAAAGCCATGTACAAAATCCATGCACAAAACCATAGGTAGGTCTGCCCGCCTAATATAGGGTCAAAAACAATTTCCCTGGGGCATTGCCCTGGACCCTGTAGAGGGGGGCAACCGCCCCCCCTGTGACCCTCCCGTTGTGCTTGGCATAATGAAGGGGGTGCTTCGCCCCCCCGTAACTATGGCTAGACGTGGAAAAAATATAACACAACCCAACAATAAGAACAAGTTAAACGAGGAATTCAAAGTGGGTGGCCATGTCTTCCTAAAGTGAAGGCCAAGAAAAACTCACTGAAATTGGGTGGTTGCTCAAATTTGGCAAATAAATTTTGTGGGCCATTTGAAATCCTAGAGAGGATGGGCCCAGTGGAAAGAGATTTTCATTGCTAACGTCAATGCATATTCATAATGTGTTTCATGTGTCATTCCTTAAAAAGTATTTTCCTAATCTTAATCATGTAACTGATTGGAATATGATTCAAGTGTAGTTCGAGGGAGACTTCAAGGTCCAACCAATGGAAAACTTTTATAGGAAGTTCAAGGTACTCTAGAATATAGCTATCACATTGGTAAATGTGCAAAGAACATGTTTCAATCTTGAGGATTCCACATGGGAACATGAATATCCCATGAGGATGGAGTACCCTCATCTTTTGGAATAGTTTTTCTTGTATATATTTTTGTGTATATAATTCATTCAAGGAAATGCATAAATAAATGGAAGTGTAACATAACACCCCTAGGATGACCCCTTTGTATGTGATGTTTTGAGAAATCTAGGGCATTCGCATTAGGTGAATTCTCTTTGATTAGTGATTGTTTGTGAATGATTTTTACTTCTTTAGATTAGGATCTTCTTCTTCTTAGATTATTAGAGTTATTATTCATCAAACAGTAACCAATGCATGAATATAAATAGACAAGAGACACATCATGTAGGTTATGATCCAGGGCCAAAACCTCTCACTCTTTGAGAAGAAAACCCGCACAAATTCTTTTTATAGAGATTCCAATTGACAAATACCAAGACCAAGACCCTTGACCTATTAGCCACTCCAAGAACAAGACATTAATTCTCTTGATTGTCTTCCCTTCTTCTCTATTCCTCTCTTGCTTCGACATAGTTATCATCAAAACCTTAATTATCTCTTCATCAACTTCTCGATGTCATATTCTTACTTCTGTAATGGTAATTCTTCAAACTGAGATAGATCCATTACCTATGACTTTAATGGCATCCTTCTTGCTATGATAATATTGACCCTTTAACATTGTAGAGGCACGAGGCTTATAATACTGTAAACATTGAATTTGTGGTCTTCAATATGGTTCTCCATAGCATCGTAAATTTATCACAAAATTCTGAAGTGACTCTAATCCAAACTATATAGATATCTCAGAAATCTAAACCCATTACAATGGTCTTCTATTGGAGTAAAAAATTTTCTTTCTTTCTTGTAGATATCATAGGAATCTACACTTGTTATTGCAATCTACCATCCAAAAATCACAGAAGAATCTAAACTTTGAACTAGAGATCTGAACCTTCTCTTTGTTTTTGCCCATCCAAAAATTACACAGAGAGATGTGAAATCTTCTGGTTTTGGAATAGGCCGATGTGGGTATATATAGTATTATGTTCGTGTATATGAGCTGACATGACATCTCAAATAGATGTGTCTTCATATAAGCTAAGCCGACATGAATTTTTTATGCATATTGAGCCCAACATCAAGAGGAGTATTAGTGCTTGTCATTGGAGGGATTTATAGACTCAAATACATTTTTATATCCCCAATAATGGTTCTTCATAAATGACATAGACTCTTTGAATTTTAATGACCAATCCTAGGGCTCTCAATGGGAGCCATCTAAAAATAAAATCACTTTCTCATGAAGGCCATGGAGCAAGGCTTACAATAATAATTTTATTTTCTTCATTACATCATTTACAAAAGTCGCAATTACATGTCATTATGAAGACCAAACCTAGTTACACTTTTCAACACTCCCTCTTAACTAGGGAGGTATTCATAATGGTACTTGGTCATTCTCAGTCTGAAGAATTTCTTATAAGAAGAATCAGATTGATAACCCATCTGTCTAGCATCAAATCAACCATCATTGTCACATAGCAAGGCCTTGACTAGCATCTCTATCCACATTCTCAAAGCATAATGCTGGCAAGACCAATTATTTATAGGCAACAAAATAATTATCTCTCAAGGTACATACTCCTCCCGAGTGTTCACAAAGTATGACCTTCTTTGAACTATTATTATCTTGGATAGCCAACCCTCAAAGAATATCGTTCAATGACTAATTTTATCTTAGATGCCCTGTATTATCCTCAAAGAGTATTCGATGACAGATGATTACCCAATCCTACATTCTATCTTCCTAAGTGAAGACCATAATGATGTTTCTATCTCTCCCTCTCAATTAGGGAGGACATATAAATTTTAATAACATAATGTACTCATTCTTATGGAAGGAATGTACCTAAGCTCCCTCTTGGCTTAGGAATTTTCAAGTTTCTTCCAAGTAAGAAACCTTCTTTCAGGCTCCCTCTTAATTAGGGACCTACAACAGCTCCTCGATCAACTTCTTGAAGAGCTCCTTCCTTCGATGTCATGAATTTCTTTGTCCATGAGTCTTCATCTTTTTTGGCTTCTACATAGGGCACAAACCATCCATCACTTTCATCCACAAGTCATTCATGTCATCATTCCTTTCATCAGAAAGTGATCCATCAGTCTTCATCTGGCCTTGCTTCATGTCATGTTGCTTTCTTCATGACATATTTTTTGGAAATAAGTCATCCACAGTTCTTCCCTTTAGCAGTCCTGCATAAGCCCATCCAGATATTTGTCCAAAAATAAGAAATGAAAACTTAAATCAAAATTACCTTTTTGATGGTCTTTCATCATGACATCTTCCTGTAGGTATCAACATCCTTCATACATGTTAACACATTTCCAAAATATATCCATTTTCAAGGGTCTCCATCTTTTTCAGACTTCCATCAGAGCCTTCATATCTTTCTAGGATATTTTCTAGTCAAATATTCTTGGTATGTTGGATGTTGATTTCCTTTATCATGGTTTCATATTTCACAATCTCTTCCTTCCTTCACACATTTCATTCCCAGGAGCTTCCATTCCAATTTCCTTAATTGTAGTTAAAAACCTCATACTTAATATGAGGACATGTTATGTTGATTTCATTTAGTGTGACCTATGCCTTCCTACATCCTTTTAGAGGAGGAGATCCTTTTCCCTTGATCATGCTTCTCAGTATATAAGTATGTTACCTGCAATCATACGACAAGAAATTATAATATTAAATACAAGAATACATACTTTATTTACCTTTAGGTCATCTAGGCTTCTTTCAGTAACTTCCTTGATTCAAAATATCTTCAACCCCTTTATCTGCTACATCTCTTATGTCACAATATCATTATCCCATGAACTCCACAATTTGGAGTCCCTAATGAAACACTTTCTTCCTCTCTAGATCAGTAAACCCTTCAATGAGGATTCCATCAGAGAATCTTGAGAATCTTGTATAAACCTATCCAGCAGATGTTTCCTTTTTATTTGATGTATGATAAGCCTTGTCCTAGATGACTTCTTCCTTTCCTTTAGGTTTGCAATGAGGTTCCCAAGAGCTATATCCTTCATATTTGATTCCATGTATTTTGTTCCATTTTTCCTTCAAGATTCCCTATGGCGATGTCATGAGCTCTTGTTTCTAATGCTTCCATGATGCCATGATGCATCTTATTATTTATTATAGCCATATCCTATAACATAATATTTAGAATCTATGTCAAGACCTTTTTTGAGGGAGACTATCTCAACATAGTAGATATCTATTACTTCCTCTTTTCTTGGACTTATTCTCTTCAGCCTCCTCCACTTCTTTGGTGATATGGGTTCCTTCTCTTCCTCTTTTGATGTTGTTTCCTTAAGACAATATTTCTTGTAATGTCCATAATTTTTACATCCATAGCATTGAATCTCGGCTATGCTCTTCTTTCTTTCTGAGGAACAAATTTTCCAAAATTCCCTTTCCTTCCTACAAATGTTTGAGTCCATTAACCTTCAACACTTTTTCCCTCAAATTGTCTTCTTCTATCTTGCATAGAAACCACAAGTTTTTTAATGAGGTAACTTTATTATCCCTATGGACATTTTTTACCTTGTTCATCATTTAGTTCATTTAGAACAATTATGATTATCTTCTTATCATCTCTCCCAGATATCGCAGTTGAGATCTTATGAAGATATCCCTTCATTCTATGATACCTTCAATTTTGTGAAGATTAGATCTAAGTCATGTGACCTTATTTATTGCATATTCAGAGAATAGTCTTATGATCTTATCATATACATCTCTTTGATGTCTCCCATACTGCTATATGAGGGGACCTTTCATAAGAATCACATTCCATGCATTCTGTGGAGACCTTTTTACTGATGTGTTCAATGACTTCACTTTCTTAGAGGACTATGTATATCCTCCTTTTTCCATGCAATGAATTTTTATGACCCAACCAGCTTATATATCTCCTTGCAAATATGAAGTCATTTTACCAAATTTCATTAAAGAATGAAAGATACGTACTTGACAAGTGAAGGTGAAATATTCAACTTGATCTCTTTGATGATGGTTGAAGAAGATGTATTAGTGTTCCCTTTTGGATGTTCTTCCAAATGAAAAATCCTTTCTTCAATAAAGGGTATTTCTCTTTTTATGATGTCAAGGCCTTTAGATCTAGCTTTCTTTGTTGGTGGTGATTTTTTCTTCTTCCTTGGATGATCTTCTTCAATGATAAGAAGAGGATCCTAGCTTCAATGAGATGGAACTTGCTTTGTGGCTTTTGAAGATGATGGTAATGCCTTCTAGTTTTATTTGTCTTCAAAATACTTCAACTTTTTTGGTAGTGCAGATCAGAAATGCTTTCTTCAAGATAATGTGATCTTCATCTTCAAAGTATACATAACCTTATGAGGCTCTTTTGTGGTATTTTTATGATGACTAGAGGATCCAAAAATTTTATTGTTGTAGTTTGCTTCTTCGATGTAGATCTTAATATTTTTCTTTGATAACCTTTGACTTGTGTAGTTTCCTTTCTTGAAACTCGATCCTTGAGTATCTCTTTGATCAAATGACCTTCCTTTGACTTTTGCACCTTAGCTCTAAAACCATGTTGAGAAATCTAGGGCAGAGGCATTAGGTGATTGCTCTTTGATTAGTGAACGTTTGTGAATGTTTTTTACTTATTTAGATTATGATCTTCTTCTTCTTAGATTATTAGAGTTCTTATTCATCAAACAATAACCAATGCATGAACATAAATATACAAGAGACACATCATGTAGGCTATGAGCCAGGGCCAAAACCTCTCACTCTTTGAGAGGAAAACCCACACAAATTCTTCTTATATAGATTCCAATTGATGAATACCAAGACCCTTGAACTATTAGCCATTCCAAGACCAAGACACTAATTCTCTTGATTGTCTTCTCCTCTTCTTGATTCCTCTCTCCCTTCGACTTGGTTATCATCAAGACCTTATCACTGTCTCCTTATCAACTTATCGTCGTTATATTCTTACTTCTGTAATGGTCATTCTTTGAACTAAGATAGATCCATTACCTCTGACTGTAATGGAATCCTTCTTGTTGTGATCATATTGACCCTTTAACATTGTAGAGGCATGAGGGTTATAATACTGTAATAACTCTGAATCTGTGGTCTTCAATATGGTTCTCCATAGTATCGTAACTTTCTCACAACATTTTTAAGTGACTGTAATCTGAACTGTATAGATATCTCAAAAATTTGAACCCATTACAGTGGTCTTCTATTGAATCATAACTTTTTCTTGCTTGCCTATATATCTTAGAGGAATCTGCACTTCTTACTGTAAACTACCATCTGAAAATCATAGAAGAATCTAAACTTTGAACTAGAGATCCAAACCTTCTCTCTATTTTTACCCATCTGATAATTATGGAGAGAGATGTGAAATATTTTGACTATGGAATAGGTCAAGGTGGTATATATAGTATTTTGTCCATGTATATGAGCTGATGTGACATCTAGAATGGATTTGTCTTCATATAAGTTGAACTGACATGTGTTTCTTATGCATATTGAGGCTGACATCAAGAGGATTATTAGTGATTATCGTTGGATGGCTTTCTAGACATATTATAGACTCAAATATATTGTTATATCCCTAAGAAGGTTTCTTCATACATGACATATAATCTTTGACTTTTAATGACCAATCCTAGGGCTCTCAATGGGAACCATCTAAACTAAAATCACTTGCTCATGAAACCCATGGAGCAAGGCTTACAATAATAATTTTATTTTCTTCATTACATCATTTTAAAAAGTCACAATTACATGTCATTATGAAGACCGAACCTAGTTACACTTTTCAACATGATGTACCTATCATGTTTAGGATCGTGAGTCGAGAAATATTATTGGGCTAGTGTACTAATATACATGTGTGTTTTAGGCTAGTGTTCTTCTTTTTATATGTTTTGAGGCTAGAGAACCTTTTTTTCTTAATATGAAATCAAATCCATATTAAAAAAATACACCACTTCTACAAACCAAATCAAACAAGAAATTCTGGGGGGGAATAAGACTCCACAAGTGTAAAAATGAGTCTAAGGAATATGTGATGAAGGGATTAAGCCTAGCAGGGCTAAGCTAGTATTGAAATAAGACTAAGTCAAAAAGTGCACATATTTTTATTCCAGAAGACCATAAAATGACTTTATGAAGTGGTATTTCTCAAAAAAGGAACATGCACATAAATTGAGGGCTTAAGTGTAATTCAAGGAGACACGGTTACATCATTTTAATGGAAAGGGAAGAAGGGGTGACCTTGTAACATGTTAGAATTCTCAATAAAATCCTAGGTGGATTTGGGGAAAAGGTATAGGTTCCCTAGCAAGTAAAATTCTTAGAAGCCACAGGGCTTTAAGTCATCTCCAGGCAACCTTTGTCAGAAAGCCTAGAACGATAATGGAACAATATGATGGATAGCATGTGCATAGAAGGGGGTGCACTAATTTGAGTTGTATGGGGTGAGGGGGATGTGAGGTTGTTGGTTGGAGTTTTTTGTGGTATTAATACATATCATGATTGGCTTGGAAAATCCTTAGGACTTTTTTAGTCATGGACCCATCTAGGGGATGAACTGTTATTGAGGGACTATGAGCAGCATGGTCTTTAGTTGGGTGGAACATATAAAGTCTACAATTGGTTGGAATTGCATTGATAAGGTAAGTGCATTTCCTCTCGTGCTTATTTATTTTATTTTGTGTATATTTTGTGAGTTGTATGCAGATTTTTCATGGATGATGAGTCTAAATTTATTTATCATGATTTTATATAGTTAGCTACATGCATGCATTACATGGTATATTTTTTCATAAATGCATACAGTAGTCATGTAAATAGAAAATAAGTAAAATATTTAAAGTACATGTTTACAGGAATAATAATACGCTCCATTGGACAACTGCAAGTGTTACAAGGATGATATAATATCTTAGAGGAATATATAGATAATGATGGCCTCTCTAATTAAAATAGACATAGGAATGAATCATTGTATGCCTAAATGGGACTAAGTGAGGAGAAATATATGAGTTAGGAAAATTTAATGAGTGGCATGTGGTCTTATTGTGATTTTGAGAAAGAATTTGGAGGATAGCCTGATCAAATGAGAGTATACTCTAATTAGGGCTAAGTGTAATTTGGTCTCCTCAAAATATTTGGGTGCAATCATAAGCTTAGTCAAGGTAAAAATAAATCAATAAGGGAAAGTATAAAACCCTTGTTAAAGCTTGTAAATTTCTATAAATTTGGGGATTGTGTGACGGAATTTGGGAATTTATGGTTTCATCACCATCCCTTGGTCACATGGGTGAGTGAGGGTCAGAAGCGAGAGCTTAACCATAGAGGAGCTTAAGTGTAGAGGAATTAACTAGGTAAAAATTGTAAATGTGAGCTTTAAATTGTGAGTGGCCCGTTGCTCAGCTAAAAAAATAGATAGGTGATGGGAATGGGTTTCATTAGTTGGCAGCCTTAACTCACAATACGATGTTGTTGAAAATGTTTTTTATTGATGTCAAACGTTGTCCAGATTAAATAGAAAGTTACAAAGTAAAAAAGCATATTTTGAGGCGTTTCTAATGATAGGTGGAATTCCTCCTAACTCCTCATGGTTGAGGAGAAATGGTTTTTTGAAATGTGTATATATATATATATATTCCTTGTCTTTTAATAAGTTGGTCCTATCCTAGATGCCCTAAAGCCTATAAATAAGTGGTATGTGGAAGAGAGATCAATCATCATTCAATAAATTTAATCTATTCTAAAATTATTTAGCAAAGGAAGAGGGTGGTGGAACAAGGGTTCTCAACTTGTGAACCAAGAAGAGGAGGTTGAGTTTTGTTTGAAGTCAAGGTTAAGTTCTGTTGGATGTCGAGTTCTTAAGAAAGGTCTACAGGAGGTGAATTTTTTATATTTTCTTGTATCTATTTGTGTTCTTATCCTTTTTTATTTCTAGGGAAGGTCAAGCCCTAATCTATCTAGGAAACAAGCCTATAGGATATATTAAAGAGAAGTGGTAACAAAATTATGAGAGAGTTATAGACATTTTTGGGCACTTCAACCCCAATCATAAATGTCCATAAATTAAGGGCTCCTAAGTCCCTAAAAGTGTTGCTTCACTACCTAAAGGAACAAGGTCAACTGATTACATCATCTCCCAGAAGTTCTCCACTAAAAACTGCTCATAAATGATCAAAACTGGACCATACTGAAAACCCAGTGCAGAGGGTCCGGTGCATATCACCTTCCTAGTGTACAGGGTTGCGATGCATACTGAATGGCTCCTCTGTAGGGTGCGATGGTTGGGAATGGACAAATGGCAGGGACAATATGCGAGGTGGAAGATCATGGAATCTTCCAGAAGCTTCCCCTCTGACACTTTCCTCTCTGTTTTCGACCAGGATGAGTAAGAGATCATCATTCTCCAAGTGGAAGTAGGAACTATCAAAGAGAGGACACTAATCAAGATCCCAGAAGATGACTCACCTCCCTACAATCATCTATATATGGATCCCTCATCACAAAGATCCAAAGGCTGGAATCTTGTATCTTGTAGAGAAGTGTTGTTTGTTTTCTGGTGTATATTCATAGTGTTGGGTGATCTAAGCTTTACTTGAGGTGAAGAAGGGCTTTCTAGCTAGAGGATGATGCTAGTTCAGAACATATGGTTGTAATCCTCTTGCTACTTTTCATCTTAATAAAGCTATTCAAGTTTTCCTCCATATTCTTGTATGTTTACTTATATATGCATTTGTATGGTTAACACACATCTGGTCCTGTGTTATTTATGAATATAGATCTTTGTTCTTCGATAGTATTATGTTGTTGTGATTCCATAGGTTCTCTTTGAAGTTGGGCAGATGAAGAAGAAGCGGCGAAGCTCTATCAGGAAGGAGAGGAATCAAATAAGGAAATCAAGCGCAAGACTAAGGTTGGTCTCCTTGGTTCCACTCTTATCTATTTTCATAAAGGAAAATGAAAGTATACTTTACTTGTTTGTTTCTAAGATATCTACCAGTCTTAGTGGGAATAGCAGCATCCAAGCGGACACTATTCTCGGTAACAAAATGGCAACTCCACTGGGGATTGACTAAATTGCTTGTTAGCCTATCTTTGTTTCTTTTATAAACTTACAGACGGAGCCTGAAGACAAGCCAGCTAGCCTTCGAACTGCATTTGTTATACAAATGCAAAGTAGATCAATGCTACTTTAGTCTATCTCCGGTATTTGTTTATGAATTAAACAATCGATCTGCAAACAGTCTAATTGCCCTAGTGGTGGCTCTAGTAACATCCTTAGATCTACCCCTATGATTTACATATACTGAACATCACTTACTCGGCCTAAATCCCTGAACTGAATTGCATATTGTGAGTAAAAACTCATTCAAAGTCTCACACTGGTACCATCGCACCCTATCTTCAAGGCAGTCTGTATGCATCGCACCTCCCCAATGCAGTAGGTGCGCTGCATACTGAATTCAGTGTGTGACATGTGCGATGGTCAGGGAAGGTTAACTTTACCTTCAGACTTTGGTTTTTTCCTCACTGTTTTCAGTCCTATTCAGGATTTTTTCTGTCTGTGGTCAGTGTATTTATGTAAAAACCCCCTTCTCTTACATTATTCCGCCTCCATAGTGCAAAGAATTGTAAGTGTTTTTATGTATTGTGCGCCATTTTCAGTTCTCTTTTGCAAAAAAGTAGCATAATCGAACTGTCGTTTCTTGATCTGAAAGTGTCAAGATGTCCGTTTTCAGTTTTTTAAAGAACAATCCCATTGTTCTTGAAGTCGATTAATACAGTTAACTATTGTATATGATTTTGAATTAGTAGTTTTAAAAGTGTCGAAAGCATTTTTTCATTTCGGAATCGCAAAGTGTCTCTCCTTACCTTATTCATTTTGAAAAGAAATTTTTGTTTGAGTAGTGTCGCTTTGAAATAATTCAGATTTTCACTTGATTTCCTTATCAATCATTCATACCCATTAAGATGGATGAATAACAAATACATGCATTTGCCATTTGCATTTTTGAACTGCTGTTTGATTAGACGGTGGCATTTAAAGCGTGTGCTCTGTGCTCTGTGAAGAAAAGATTCTTGACTTTCTTCCCTTAGTAGCTAGGATTTTCATTGCTGAAAGAAGATTAAACGCTTGTTTATCATCTTAGACTGCATTTTAGGAATTATATACACATCACGTGGTGAACCTGAAAGGAAAATTGTTAAGCAAGATCAACTTAAAATAAATTTAATGAATCTAACAACGCTTTGGAACCTAACGCACAACATCTAGAGGTCTAGGCTAGAGACGTATTCCGGCGTCGTAAAACCTGGTAACTGTTGTTTTCATTGTGGGTTGGGTGATTCCTCCACTCTAATATGGCAAGTGCCAGTACGGACTTGTGCTCCCATGTAGCGTCGAGTATATTTTGGGAGACTACAATAGGTTGCATCCTTTATCCTTAGGAAGCCGTATATGCCGCCCTGTCAATCGCAATGCACTGAACAGAGCATTCGGGAAGATTGACTATCGTACCGTAAAAAGTATTCTGCATTTTTGCGATTGGTTTGGTAATCCCCTCTGCCTAGATCTCTAGAGAATTCCATTTTGTTCCTTTTCAGACTCCTTAAAGTAAAAGGTCCTCTTAGTACTTGTCACTTCAAGCTCAATAAAAATCGAAGGCGACTAGAGTCATCTTTTGCTTTTTCTTGACTCTTTAAAATTGAAAAAAAAAGTTGTGTCAAAGCGTCTAAAATTTATTTTAATCGGAATAACATCACCAAATTCCCTCGTTGGTCTTTAGGTTGAGAAAATGGAGTCTACCAACCAAGGATTTCCCCTTGGAGGAAATCATAGTCCCTTCTCCTCTTGGGGAGATGTTGGTGCACCCCATACGGCCACATTGTCACTTCCAGGGTTGACAATTGGTTTTCCAGTCTGGCTCTTCTCTACCTCTGTTGTTCAAAATATCGTAATTCCTAAACAGTCAAGTCAGCAACTAGATGACACTAGAGTTTCCTCCCAACCTTCTACTTCATCTGATTCTCCCTCTCCTCCTTCCTCTTCGCTTGATAAATCTGATAAATCTAAAAATCAAGTAACTGAGAAGAAGAAGAAGCAGAAAGAGAAAAAGGAACCAAAATCAAAAGGGGGCAACCGAGTGTCATCTAGCGAAAATCCTCACACCGCACTGTCTAAACCTAAATCTCCTTGTGTCATTTGCAATGGACACCATTATCACCGAGATTGTCCCTGCATCCCGCGGATCTTAAGGGACTGGTCTCCTCGTTTGCACAATTCGGTGGCATCAACCTCTGATGATCATATTGAATGCACACCATCAACCAATGAAAGTGAAGCACCTGGATAGAAAAGGAATCCCAGATTTCCTTGTAAATTGTATGAAGGCAATCACGTCGTCCACCATTGTCCCTTCCTTGACAAAGCTAAAAGAGTTTTGGATGATCGTCCTGCTTCACCGCTACGGCTCCCTCCTGGATATAAAAAACTCTTGCCAAGTCCACCACTGGTTGAAAATCCGGTTGGCCCGTCATTGTGGTCAGCCGAAGCATCTATCATTGAAAATGAACCCTATGAATCCATACCAGATGAAAGTCAAAAGGTCGAGACTCTGATGAACTTGGGGGCAGTCCACCCATTCCTTTATCGCAGGAAGGAAGTTCATCAGAGTCATATCCGGCTGTCTACTCGGTCCCACCTCCAAGCAACCTAGTTGTTTCCTTCGACTAGAATCTACTAGGTAGACCCCATTTACCAACTAGTGTACCATTCAGAATCATTGTACAAGCTTACAGAATGGTCATGGTTGGTACCATCATCGATGAAGGTGCTTCTGTGACTATCCTTTCCTCAACTGCTTGGAAAGCGCTTGGTTTTCCATCGCTTTTTCCTAAAATGATAAATCTGATAGGCTTCGACAAAGGAACCAGTTGACCTTTAGGGATCCTTCCAAATGTGCCCATTACTTTGAGAAGGAAGACCGTTCACATGAATGTAATGGTAGTTCAAGGACCCTTGGATTATAATCTACTCCTTGGACGCGACTATATTTATTGCATGGGAGCCATCGTCTCCTCACTCTTTAGAGTAATGTGTTTCCGCACAAAGGCAGAATGGTCAAGCTCGTAGACCAAATGTCATTCCCTGGTTCACACATCACAAATAGTCAAATTCCATTCCTAAATGGTCTTTTCATGCAAGGAATGTCTCATCAATCTCTAGTCCGTCCACCTCATGAGCGCGAGTGATTCAGGAGGATGTGACTGAAACCCAGGGGGCATGCACCCTGGTCTGTTTCGGCAGGAAAACCTTGGGTATAGAGTGAATTTCCGCAAGGGATATATGACTAGTCTAACACACCCGTCCTCACAGGAAAATGGGATTAGGCTGGAATAAGATACCTTCATTAAAGTTATGTGAGTGGCATGCGTCTGCGCCGCTCACCTTTGTCTATTTCGGTAGACATCGCCAAGAAAGCATTCGGTCCGCTTCGCGGGGAACTTTCATGGTAACCTAGGAATTTTTCGCTATACCTAGGGGCATGCAAACCTTTCTGCATGCAAGCAAAGAGCGACTATTTATTTTTTAAATTTTTAGGACCTCTAACCCTTTAAACACGTAAGGTTGGTCGTTTCCTAGCTTGCATAAAGAAAGGATTCGGGGAAAAGCTTCAAAAGATGCAAGCCCCTTCAAAATGGCATCTTGAATGAGACATCCTTATCATACGACATGCGAGCAGTGTTACCGTAGGGTTCAATCTCGTTAAAAAATAAACATAAGTCATGAGCAAATTTTTCCCCCAGAGTTTAAGCTCATTAAAAAATGAACCGGTAAATAACCATTGTGAATGCCTTATCACCAGCTTTTGAGCCTTGGTCATGTTCTCACCATCACCTCCACTCTGTTTTTAGCCAATCATTCACCCCCACATGATTTTTTACCCTTTCGAGGAACATCTGCGAAGAGTGATTCTATTAGCCATCCTCGTGACACTGCCATGATTGGAGAATTCTAAACCTTACCTGGAATCAGCTGCTACCCAAAATCATCACTCGTTCCTCGAAAACGAGTCTCCTTTAAACTCTTTTCAACTGACTCGTAAAATATGAAAAGATTGCTGAGCGATTTTCCTCTCCAGCTCGTTAAAGTCATCGGAAGTGCTATCCCTCCTCTAGATTTTAATCTTTTTGGATTTGAGGGATTATTACACAGAAAGATCGAGCGCTTGTCTTATTCGGCTCGTTAAAACTATCGAAAATTCATCCCTTTTGTATTATTTTACGTTTTTTCGTAATTAAGGGATTACATGATGAAAAAGAATCGTTGGAATCTCCTTTCCGTTCCTTTCAGACTCTCTAAAATTGAAAGGGACCGAGTTATCTTTGTCGTTAAACTCGTTAAAACCAAATAGCGACAAACTCGTCCGAATGGACGAGAACGAGTTTCACTGTCGCTAGGCTCACTAAAATATAGTGACAGGTTCGCCCGAAGGGCGGATTATAGAGCAAGCATATGTTATCCTCCTCAAGCTTGAAAAAAATAAAGAGGTACTGGTCAGCAATGACTGGCGAAAATTGGGAAGAAAAATTGAAAAAGATTTATTGATAGCAAGTCACTCTTGAACATGACACTTTCCTTCTGCATCCAAGCTGGGTTGGGTTGTTCCGTTCACTGGTCATCACCATTGGTCCATCACACCATCCATATTTGGGGTTAACACTACCAATCCATCATCAGTGTCGCCGATATGTTCAAGATAATTCATTTAGACAATTCGTCTGTGTCTCACCCACTGCAATACATTCATGCTCCATTCCTTCATGACCGCCACCCTAAACCCTATATCGTCAGATTGTTTTCACCTCCAAAATCATTTGCTTCGTTCCATGTCATTGATGTGGGATTCATTAAGGCCCTCCTACGATGGGTCAATTCTTGTCGACATCAGCTCATTATCCAAGAAGTTGACTTAGGAACAACCCTTTTAGTACTTTGAAGCTTGCATGCCTCAATGGCAAGTTTCTCACTTTCGGCGACAGGTTTACATCAATGGCCTTCGACTGAGAGATTTTACATGGTGTTTGATGCCAAGTCCTTTTTTTTTCACCACGTGAATTTTAATATAGTACCTTGAGGGTCATTGTCATTATTGGTGATTCCTCTCGCGCGTGTTAATAGCTTACATCATTGGCTGGTAATCAGGCGATTTCTTTCCATGTTCGACTCCAGAACATTTTTCACATGGATCGACTTATACGTTGAGTGAATATTGAACGAGTTTTGAAGACCCCAGATCTAGTTTCATCCATCCAGGCTGCGATATATTCAGGAACATAAAGACATCAAGTGTACATCATTGCCGAACAAATGATCATCCAAATCAAAGGATGATATGTCCATATCATCATTCTGTCACACAGACGGCTTTTTGTCCTATGTACATGAAAATGAATTTATAAAGCTGAGCATGGGAATGCCCGCCTCAGGTAGATCATGAAAAAAATGTTGTCAAAATAATGTATTGTATTGTATCTTATTACAAGTCGCCTCCCAGCTCGGAAAAACTTCAGATCCTTATAGTAAAGCATTTCACCTGACATCAGAAAGATTAACGACCTCATGCTTTAGGGGGCAACTGCTATAGACATTTTTGGGCACTTCAACCCCAATCATAAATGTCCATAAACTGACGGCTCCTAAGTCCCTAAAAGTGTTGCTTCACTGCCTAAAGGAACAAGGTCAGCTGATTACATCATCTCCCAGAAGTTCTCCACTGAAAAACTACTCATAAATGGTCAAAATTGGACCATACTGAAAGCTTAGTGCAAAGGGTGTGATGCATATCACCTTCCCAATGTACAAGTGCGATCCATACTAAATTGCTCCTTTATAGGGTGTGATGGTCAAGAATGGACAAATGGCAGGGACAAAAATGCGAGGTGGAAGATCATGGAATCTTCCAGAAGCTTCCCCTCTGACACTTGCTTCTCTATTTTCGACCAGGGATGAGTAAGAGATCAACATTCTCCAAGTGGAAGCAGGAACTATCAGAGAGAGGACACTAATCAAGATCCCAGAAGTGATCAACCTCTTGTACAAGCTATATATGGATCCTCAATCACAGAGTCCAGAGGCTAGAATTTGTATTTATGAGGAAGTGTGCTGTTTCTGGTGTACATTCATAGTGTTGGGTGATCTAAGCTTTGCTTGAGGTGAAGAAAGGCTTCCTAGCTGGAGGATGATGCTGGGTCAAAACATATGGTTGTAATCCTCTTGCTACTTTTCATCTTAATAAATCTATTCTTGTTTTCTTCCATATTCTTGTGTACTTGTTTATATATGCATCTATATGTTTAACGCACATCTGATCCTGTGTTATTTATGAATATAGATCTTTGTTTCTTCGATAGTAGTATGTTGCTATGATTCCACAGGTTCTTTTTGAAGCTGGGCAGACGAAGAAGAAGTGGCGAAGTTCTATCAAGAAGGAGAGGAAATCAAGCGCAAGACTCAGGTTGGTCTCCTTGATTCTCCTCTTGTCTATTTTCATAAAAGGAAACAATAGTAGAATTTACTTGTTTGTTTCTAAGATAGCCACCCATCTTAGTGGGAATAGCAGCATCCGAGTGGACACTATTCTCGGTAACAAGGTAGTAGGAGAATTACTTGTATCTTTGTTGGATCTACCTATATCCCAGCTGCAGAAATGTAGTGTCCTAGGATTACGCCTTTTTTCATCATCATGTGACAAATGACATTACTTAAACATAGCCTGGTGGCGATGCATCATTCCAAAACCTTCTCTAACATCTGTAGCGCTTGATCAAAGTCATCCCTATATGGGGTAAAGTCATCCATGTAAACTTCAAGTCCTTTGTTTATCAAATAAGCAAAAATACTGAGTATGGCCCTCTGAAAAGTAGTTCGGGCATTGCATAAGCCAAACGGTAACACTTTGTAAGAAAATGTACCCCATGGGCAAGTAAAGGTGGTTTTGTCTTTGTCTTCAGGAGTAATTTGGATTTGATTGTAGCCGTTGAAGCCATCCAGAAAGGAAAAGAACTATTTTCCTGCCAGTGTATCAAGGACTTAATCAATAAATGGAAGAGGGAACCGATCTTTCTATGTGGCCTTGTTCAATTCTCGATAATCCACACAAATGCACCATTTCCCATTTTTCTTGGGAAAAACTACCACCGAAGAGAACCACCTTCTATTTGAAATTGGATAAATGGAATTAACATCTAGCAACTTCTGTAGCTCTTCTTTTACAATATCTTTGAGATGTGGATTTAGTCTTTGTTGAGGTTGTCAGATAGGATGAGCATCCTTTTTGGTATAGATATGATGTGTACATAACTGCGGTTCTATGCCCTTCATGTCTGAATAGTTCCAAGGAAAAGCCTTGTTATTTTTTTGTAGAACTTGAATGAGCTTTTGTTGTTGGTCACTGTCCAGACTATCATTAATGTTTCAAATCTTGCGAGGTTCAATTTCAACAAGGTTTTTGTTATGAACGACAGTTGTTTGGATATGCTGATCATCAATATCTTTCAAAGGGTCTTCCATGGCTTCATTGTCAAGAATTTCTTTTAACATCTGACATTTGACATTATTCATGTGGCTGGCTGATTGATAAAATTATTGATTACATCATCTTCAGTCTGATTCTTGAACTCAAGCGCCTCTGCTATTGTAAGCAGTGAATGAATGCTTTCTTCTAGGTATGAGGATGGTTGTTTATGTATTTTCACAATGGGTGGACTTGGTTTGGGAGGAGGATATTAAACAAGATTTTTTACAACATCCCCCCTTAGCAATGGTCATGTTTCCTTCTTGGCAACCTATGTAAGCATCATTTGTTGCCAACCAAGGTCAACCCAAAATTAAAGGGTGCCCATCTAAACGAATTTTTGGGTTTATGATGAGAAAATATATTGAGTACTCCCATGATTCAACAAAAATTGTAATATCCTGTAAATTTCCCTCTGGTCTTACCACCGAATGATCAACAAGTTCTAGCAGGGTGGTGGTTGATTCCAGAGCTATGATACCAAGTGTCTTACAGGTTTATGTTGTTAATATGTTAATGGTTGCACCCAAGTCAACTAATGTGTTTGGAAAGGAGAGACCATATATTTGGACTGTAACTATGGGATTCACAGGATCTTCATATTTTATCAGTGTTTCCCTACCCAAGAGAAAATAAGACAAGGTCCCTACAACATGAATAGTAGGTGGAGCTTTTACTTTCCCCATGAGATTTTTCACACATAGCTCTTTAATTGTTTTAGCATAAACAGGAATATTTTGGATGTTTTAGAGGAGAGGAATTTTAATGCAAAGATTTTTCAGTTCCCCTACGAGATCAAATCCTAGATAAACAACTAGTTTAGGTATTGTTAATATTTTAGGGAGTGGGGGAGAAGTAACTATGAGTTTTTCAGGATCTTTATGCTCAACTGTATCTTCTCCTTGTTTTATTTATGTGTCAGTCACAGTCGATGGTGTATGTACAGGTGGGGTTTCTAACTCAATTGTTGGTTGGTCTTTGTCTTCCTTGGGAGTGATAATGCGTCCTAACCTCAGTCTAGGTTCATTTCCTTCTTTTTGTTCAGCCTCATAGTCTGAGTTTTCAACAATTTGCACCAGCTGAACCGATCTATTATTGGGGTTTGGATTCAGTTGGGCTAGTAGTTGGGTACGCAGAAGGGGCTGAGGATTTTGCTATAATGGATATGGAGCTGATAATGTGGGTTGAGGTTTAAGACCTATCCCCATAGGCGTATTAGTTATCCCTAAAGGTTGCTACCAATTTGAAGACCAGTTTGAATTTTGTGAAGTAGAGGTAGGCCACTGGGATGGATATGGATTACCTTGCCAAAAAGGAGTAAAAGGAGAATTTGGCCAACCATTATCTGGAAAGGACTAAGTTGGCCAAGGTGACTTAGGAAATGGTTGGGACTGGCAATTCGAGAAAGGTGATTGAGCTTTCCACGTTACTTTGGAATTATGTTGCTGATTAAATGACGAAGAAGGAAAGAAATGAGATCTATCTTATGACATACCTGTAAGTCGGCCTTGCCACTGTCAACATTGGTTCATTAATTATAATGGTTTTGTCTCTTCTTCTACTTCTTTAAAAACTTCTTTCAACCCTGGAAGTGATGTTAAGTGGCATGGTCCTTGGTGCAGATAACGCATGTCTGGATGATGTCTAAAGGACACTCCCATTGGTTGTGCTTCTTCTAGCAATGTGGGAAAAAAATGGCCAAGTTTTGTTCTAATAAGGCGTGTTTTTGTTTGGCCTACAGGATGTCCAACTGTGTTGTAAGGGTGCCAAGGATGTCCATATTGAAGTCCTCTAGGAGGTCACCCCTTTCCATTCTTGTTATGCCTCCACTGTGTGGTTTTCTTCCTTAAGTCATAAGATCTCGACTTCCTGACCTGCTACGTGTGCTACCTTGCAAACACCTGATACACAAGCAAAATATTTCATCATAATCCTCTTGAGAAAGGTCTCCCTTCCCCATAAAATATAGAGTTTTTATCCATTCCTCTTTCATTCCTTTAATTAAGATGGCTTTTAGGACTTCTTTTGGTAATGTGGAGTGAGGGGATTTTTGCAAATTGTAGTGAAACCATTTGACATATTCTTCTATAGTTTCATTATCCTTTGCAAACATCTTAAATATTTCATCTTTTAATTCCCTAGCCCTACAATAGTTCTGATATTTTGTGAGAAAAGAAGTTTTCATGTCATCCCAAGAGTTAATAGTGCATCCACATAAACCCATGAACCACCTCAAAGTTGCTCCTTTTAGAATAGAAGGGAAAAAATTTAATTTTTGAGGATCGGTGGTGTAATTGTATCCTCTGCAAAGGACGTCAAACTCAAATAAGAAAGCATTCAAATCCTCTGTGGTCATTCCAAGAAAGGTTGGGAGGTTTTGGAAGGGAATGGCTTTCATAGGGGCAATGGCTACTAGGTCAACTATGGGGTATTCCAATGTCGAGGTCTGACCTTGAGGTGGTTTATTCGCCATTTGGTTAAAAATGTGCCAATATCCTTCAAGGACTTCAGGGGGTGCTAGTTGAGTAAGTGGAGTATTCTCAACCCAAGAGGGTTTTGCAGCACTGCCCAGATCTGGGATCATAGGAGGTCCTCGTTTAGACAACTGTGGCTCTGGCTTAGCAGTTCCACTGGTTTCTCCCTCTCCTTCTCTTAAATTGCATGATGTTCCCTCTTGTAAAGGATCAGACTGTAATTTTTTTGTAACCTGAAAGCTCTGTTCAGATCTTCCAATTTGGCTATGAATCTCAACGTAGGCTACATATGGTGAGCCTGGTGCCTGAGGGATTAAAGTAGGGATTTTTCCATAGATAATCTGGGGTCCTAGTGATGCCTGAGACTCTGCTTTTCTTACGATTTCATCTATAAAATTTGATCTCCCAAGGTTCATAGATCCCTTGGGTTTTGTGGATTTAGGTGGGGGGTTCTAATGATTTTCAATTTTTTTATTCCTAGCCATTCATAAAAGAAAGAAAACCTACTCCTATTTAACCTCTATGCATTTGCTGAAAAGCGGGCTGATGAGAAAGCACTTTACTTGTTGGTTACACATATTCTTACCTCTCGTTTTTAAAACCCAATTCTTATACAGCAAAAATAAAAAAGAAATCACTTTGAAACGCTCTCCCTGGCAACGGTGCCAAAATGTTGGTGCACTAAGATGACATTTAAAAGCAACCTTAATACCTACATTAGTTATCAAACTAGGGAAATTCTGTTTATTCCAAGAGTGTTTAGCATTTTCTATGCAAGTGAATTCAAAGGCTAATTCATAATGAAATGATTGAGAATCATTGCAATGATTAATATCTAATTCTCGAAATTCAATCCAAAACAATTCTAAAAGAAATCTTTAAAGCATTTTCAAATCTACTTTAATCTATTATGCAAAGAATTGAATGAGAATGCAAGTAAAATGGATCACTTTAACTGGTATTGACAATAATTCATTTATCTTGAAGAAAAGCTACAAAAATTTAACAACAAGTAACTATGCAAACATCTCATGGAAAGCAATCAACTATAAGCTATGATCTCTGGTAACACTACTTTGGAATGAACAATAATTGAATACTTAAATGAACCTAATCAATTCGGTAAAGATTAACACGCATATGTAAAACATGGAAAGATCTAGAATCTAGTTCGATCAACATGTTATCCCCTATAGTTTCCTAGGCTAAGGGGGAGATTGAAAGAGGTAATCTCGAACCACTTTCGGTTTATTATCTAGCCCTAATGAAATAGAGAGGGATCTCTCCAATGATTTGTCAATGAATAACTGAAAAGAAATAGGCTTTAGGCTAGATATACAAGTTTGTTTGAGTATTTGATAATTTAGGGTTTTTATGTTTGTTGGACTAGGGATTAGAGCATGTAGTTAGGTCAAGGCCCCAAGTATGCAGTGACAAGTATAAAAAGGAGCTAGATATCAGTGTGCTATGGTGACCTTAGAGTGTTTTCAATGTAGTATAGATCTGAAGTTTCAGAGAACATAATGAGCATGTGAAAGCATGAATTCATTAGTTTTAGAAGAAAATGAACATAAGCATGCTTTCCACATAAACAAAGCTTAAATCTAAGAGTTTTGTATATATAACTGCAAGGAAAACCATAGGAAGAAGATAAAGCATGAAAAGAGAGATGATTTCATCAACTAGAAGCTTAACTGTAAGAGAAATAACACCATAGTCTCACTAAACAAGTATTCCTGAAATATAATTGCAACTGCTCTTGTATTAGCTGTAAGAGAACATAAGGTACCAAGCCTTTCCACAAAAGTCCAACCCTTCTCATTGAATGAGAAAACATACATATAGACTCAAAACAACCATTTCCCCACCTTCAAGGGTCGAATCCCTAGGTTTTGGAACATTTAGCAAGAATCTCTCAACAAACCAAACGAAGTAAGAAGCTCAAACACAAACTCTTCTTTTAGACTTCAAACTGAGTTTTGCTACCTTTATGAAGCTTTAATTAAACACTAAAACAACCTAGCATGCCTATTAACTCCATAATTACATCATCAAGTCATTAATATATTCACATTACATCATTAAAACCAAATCTGGTGAAATTTGCAATGAAAAAGTCTCATACAGGAAAATAAAACAGTGCAATTTTTGCATAAGCGTAGCACCGACTTGTAGGTAGATTTTGGAGGTATTATGGAGGTCAAACCTAAAAAGTAAGAGAACGGTCAACTGGAATTTTGTGTCTAGTTTCCATATCAACTCAAATTTTTTAACATGCAGCACGGGAAGGCCCTCAAAAATTCATTCTCCCGAGGTGACTCTATAAGTGCATGCATGTTTGAGAACAGTGGCAGAACGTGTGTTTTCATTCCTTTTTTGGCTTTTCCTCTTCACCAGTTTGTTGACCTGCTTCCAAAAGTGGATTTCTGAAATACTTAGGGCAAACTATATCCAGGAATAAAAATTTTTCATCATTTGGAGCTCTGAAATGAAAGCTTAGTGCCAAGGCGTTGAACTTATAGAAATCTCTGTGTTTTTTAAACAGTAAAAAATGACCAAAATTTTGATAATGAAAACAATTTCTCCAAATTTCCTCAAAATTTCTAAGTAGGGGTAAAATAGGATATGTTATGCCATGAGTGATGCCTCAACAAGTAACTCAAGGCTATCTTTTTCTTTTTGCCAATTAGGTTTTCCTTGAGTTTGCTCTTGAACGACATGATCCTGACTTGAGATATTTTGTTCCTGGTGTAGTAGTGCATAGCCATATGCCTCTGCAAGTTGTTGTTCCCATTTTCATTCTTGAGTAGCTACTCCAGGTGTCCGTTTACCTTATCAAGCCAATAAACCCTATATTCATTGATGTTTCTAGTGATTAGGTCATCTACCATAATATGCTCTTTTGGTGGAAAAATCTCTCTTTGCTGCTCAAAATCTCTTTTGGCTACTCTAGTCCTAGGTCTACCTGATGCAATTTTATTTCCTTTACACTTGGACACTTTCATTTCAACCACTGCTTTGCCCTTTGTATCTGCTTTCCTTGAAATTTCTACTTGCTTGTCTTGAATCATTTGGTGGAGAAATCTCTATTTTGGTGGAGAAATCTCTCTTTGTTGCTCAAAATCTCTTTTGGCTGCTCTAGTCCTAGGTCTACCTGATGCAATTTTCTTTCCTTTACCCTTGGACACTTTCATTTCAACCACTGCTTTTCCCTTTGTATCTACTTTCCTTGAAATTTCTACTTGCTTGTCTTGAATCATTTGGTTTACCTTCAATTGCATGTTCTCTTGTTGTAGGCATGCTATTAGAGCATTTGCCTATATCAATTTTCCCTCCAACTTATTTATTTCAACCTCCTTAACCTTGATTATCTGATCTTTAATTCTGCCCTCTTGTTCTTTCTCTTTAGTTGTCACATGTGTATCTAGATGAGAGGACTCTTCAAGCTATGAAGAAACTGCTTCTTTACCTGTTTAGGCTTGGCCCCTTCAACCATCTCTTGAGAAAATACAAGTCGATCACCTCTAGAGTAGGTTTGAGACCCTTATGACCTATCCTTTCTCTTGGTTGATCTGCTTGAAGAAGCGATCTCTTGCTACATGGGTGAGCCTATAGGTATGGTTTTATCATGAGACCTATTTGAAGAAGATAGAGGAAATGCTAAACTAGTAAAATGGTCCCAAGACAAATTTTCTTATGCAAGTTGATGGCAAACAAGCACTTTCACTAGGCCATGATGAGAAAAACTAGAGTAGTGTTTCTCCCCTTATGTTTGTACCTTCTCTGCCATTTTGACCAAACTTTTGTACAAGAAATAGGACAAGTCGATTTGTTGTACACCGGTGAAATGCATAAGAAGTTTCATGTAGTACTTATAAATCCTTGAAAACTTGCCTTCACATGTGAAATACCTCATGATCATTTTCATGAGAGGGGTGTACTTATCCAACAAATGTTTGAATGGAAAAATATAAGTTGGAGTTGCCTAGTATTGTGTTTTTAGGTACATTTTTTAGCTTGAAGGTTAAGTTCTTCCCTCTTGAACTAGTTCTCTCCAATGTCTGGAATCCCCGTAGCTATGGAGATAAGTTGGCTTGCCACAGTGATTTGGAACCCTGTTATGGTAACTTTTTCATCTTTAAGCTTAGTGGCAAAGGCACTAGTCAATTGGTCATGATATTTCAATTCTTCAACCTTAGGACAAAATTTAAGGCAACCATCATCTTCAAAAGATTTCATGATAAAGGGAGAAGACAAGACCTCAAGGGTTTATGTAGGTTCATGTCTAATGACATATCCTCCTCTATGATTCTTCTGCTTTGAGGTTTCAAACTCCATCTTAGCCCTTAGCTCTTAGGATAGTAAATTAGGGTCTCACAATGTGAAAACAGGGGATTTTCAAGGGCTGTGAGGGAGTTTAGGGAAAATGAGGGGGATAGGGATGTGAGAAAATTTTGAGAAAATTTGGGGAAGTAGAGGAGGATTTTAGGAAGATAGAGAAACTAGAATTAACGAACTTGGGTGAGTGGAAGGCTTCCAAAACAATAAAACATGGTCCTATAGTGAAAAAGAGTCCACGTTTGCTAGGGTTTGGGTAGAAGTGATGGAATTTGGGAGTGGGCTTGATGGAAGGTGTATAGGTAAGTGTATTTAAGGTAGATGATGGTGTGGGAGAATATAGGTATGATTTTTATCAACTAAAGAGTAAAAATATTGCAAACTGCTTTCAAAACCATAGGAAATAGAGATGGGATAAATGAGCTTAAGTAATGGAAACAAAAGAGTATGAACCCTAGGGTATAATCACCAACCTATTTCAATTGTAGAGGAGTGTCACCATGAAGGAGTAAGCAGCTGTAGAGGGCCCACATCTTTGGAGAAATGATGGAGTTGCAAACTGGTAATGCGTAGTAGAGGCAAAGTCTTTTGCATAGCAGAGTTTCCAAAAATGGGTTTTGGATGCAAAAAAAACCCTCCTTGGCATGGCGCAATCACCTCACTAGAATGATATGGAGAGTTGGATGTAACAATGAGCAAGTGGAGAATGATAACAGTGAATGGTAAGTTTTTATATATGAAGAAAATCGATTTCCTTTTTAAAATAGTAGTGGACCCACCAACAATTTACACTTGGACCTTGACAATTTATTTTTTATGTTTTTATGATGATATTCCATTTGAGAAAATGAAATAAAAACATAGCTTTCAAACCTCAGTTACCAAACTAACTTCCACTATTCCTTTTGACATGAATTTGAATGGTAAAAAGACCAATTTTATAGAATTCCACCTAGTGACCTAGTGATGACTTATTTATGATCTATTTAGTGGATTACGAACAAAAATGAGAATGGGACTCTACTAATGATGATATGTATTGACCAAGATAGTCTCTTTGACCATGAGATTGAAAGGAATAATGGAGATTGAATTTCCTAACCGGTGATCAAACTCTTATTGAAAAAACGTTTTTGAAACTAAAATTTGACTAGAAACCCTAACAATAGCTATGTAAAAGTACATTTAATTGCTAGTGAAAGGATGAAAAGACTGACACTAACACAATAAAAATAAATCATAATCATCAATACTCACAGCAATCAGAATAATGCTAATTTCACAAACTAATAGTAATAAACTATTATAAGAATAAGCATAAATAAATATGACACAATTAAAGCAATAAATCTCCTATCGAACAGGCCCAAAGTCTCTGGAAGTCACTGCCGAAAGACACTCAGAATACGATTATAGGTAATGCACAGTGTTCTTCGTTAAACTTGATAATAGAGTTACAGTGTCACAGTAATGAAAGTAATATGTGTCCAAAACGAATAGTTACAATCTTGAAATTTCTAACTAGTTGTTCATTTCGTCGAGTGGATTTATATAACCTTGGAAAGATAAATAGATAAAAGTGAATCCTTAGGATTAGGAGATCCCAAGGATTTCGTAACCGTCAATCTAATTTCATCACAGAATATAATTGATCCTCCTGGTCTTTTTTTGTCCTTCATAATCGAGACGTTGTCCTTTTCCTTTCTTGGTCACTGTTGTTCTGTCGTTTGAACAACAATCGTTCAATTCGTGTTCTTGCATATAAAGATAGAAAAGTTAGTTTTTCATGCCCAAATTTAGCCAATTCATTAATGATCGATTTTATCTAGCTTCTACAATTGTTTCTTCTATATTTATTCCTAAAATGAAGATAAACACATAAAGACAAATAATTAATTAAGCTAATATGAGGATAAAACATACCTTTTCCACGGCCCAACAACTCTATTATTTGTTTTGCGGTTTCGGGCTTCCCTTGCTCTCGTTTGGATCCACAGATCCAAAGTATCACTTATTTTATTTAAATTTTTTCTCAATTCTTACAGCATGTCGATATGTTATTCCAAACGAGGATATGTCCAAGAAATCCATTTTTTCCTGGATGTATTTTGGCAGAAAACGATGGTGTGTGAGCACTAGATGCCATTCAAAGTCCTTGATACCCAACTCCGTGCATAAGGTATTAGAATATTTATGAACTCCGACACTTCTTGGTCTCATTACTATCATAATGTGGTTCATTTTATGCACTTGTATTCATATCTTCCAAAAGGGAAATATTGTTCCTTAACAACAACTCTAAAAGAATTCCAAGAGGGTATAACTACAAATAGTAGGGATTCATCCATGGCCCTTTGCTCACAGTAAGTTTCCCACTCATCCATGACATGGGGGGTGGCCTTAATGAGTGCAAAAGAAATATTCTCTATTAAAAAAATTATGGACAAAAAATATCCTTCCAACAAATTTAACCATTTATCGAGAGAATTTGCATCTATCTAGCCCTCAAGTGTAGGAATATCAAAATTAACTTGAACCTTAAAGGAGGTAGTACCTATCAAGTGGCTATTGGATGAATATGTGTTACCTATTGGTATCTATCAAAAGATCTAGGAAGAATTATCTGTTATCTTGTTCCTTTGTCATTCAAGGGGTTTTTCGAGAAATAATTTGATAGGATTTGTTTCTCCCTCATCCTTATTTTCTTTTGTCATGGGAGATTTTTTGGGTCGACGAGGCTAGTCTTGGAAGGTCTCAAGAGGTTCGAGTCGCAATGCCTTATACCCTAAACTTGTTGGGGACTTCATAAAAAACATAGAAAGAGCATACCACTATGATAGAACTAATCTGAATTTAAGAAGGGAATTATATGAAATACAAATTTAAAATCAAACACAGAGATACAATGAAATTGAAGTCTATTTAATAAATATAATTTTGAGATTGTTTACATGTATAATGAAAGCAGAATAACACAAATGGTTGTAGCCTGTCTCTAAGAAGAGATGTGATGACAACACCCTACCTGAACTATGTTACAATGAGGCTTAAAGTCATTTTTATCATGAAGAAACAATGAGAAAACCTAAACATCCAAAATCCTAACCCGAAGAGATAAAGCATTAAAGGCTTAGTGGGCCTTGATGGGGTAAGTTGGAATGTCAATTTTCAGGGTCATAACTTTGGCATACGACCTTTCTTTGGTGTACCCAATATCCATTTAGAAATTTCAATCTGAGGAGAAAACATTTAGAGTAACAATGTCAATGAACGACTCATGCTAGCCCGTTTTCCAAAAATACGCCATTTAGGACCTTAAACTGGCTCCAAAATCCTAAAACTGCCAAAAATGAAAAATTGCCGAAATAGGAAAATTATGTTGTGAGTCAGTGGAATAGGTGGGTGGCCACCCATATCTACCTATATTAGGAGACAATTTGTGATCAGTTTTGTTATAATATTATAGATGGCATTGCATAATGCAATAGGTATAAAGTTCCCTAGATCCTCAACTTTGTCTACTTTGGGACCTAAGGGTAAGAAGGTTGTGTTTAGAGTTGGTAGAAAAATAATTGATTTTATTGATTCTTCTACTAACTCTAAATTTTCCTCCCTTAAAAAGGGCTAGGAAGCCTGGAATAAATCAATTATGAAGCCATTGGGACCTGGATCCTTACTCTTCTGCATACCTTTATAGCTAGTTCAACTATTAATATAGTAATATCTCTCATTAGTGCTTCATTTTTCTCTAAGGAAATCAAAGAAGGGATGTGTCTTGTGATATTTTTGATTGCTTCTAATCAGTTGATATGAGAGTCTGGGAGAATGGAGTAATAGTGGACTAGGTCAACTTCATTATGCTAATGGTCTAAGATTTTTCTACTCTCTAAGTATTTAAGGGAAGAAATATGGTTGTGATTCTAGTGATACATCATAAAATTGTGAAATAACTTTGTATTCTTTCCCCTTTGTGCAACCATCTAACTCAATATTTTTGTCTCCAAAGGATTTCTTTTTTATTACATTGTTCTTCTAGTTAAGTGAGGAGGTCAGCTTCTTTTGCTACAAGTTCCTTTAAATTCCACTCTAAGATGATTGTTTGTTGTAACTAACTCATACATTCTTCCAACTCCTAATTGGCCTAAAAACTATTCATGAATTCTTCCCTATTCCACTTATGCAACTTGGTGTTAATATAATTTACTTTTTGTGGAAAGTTATACATGGTAGTACCCTTAACAACTTGAGATTCATTCCATTATCCATGGATTTTATCTTGAAACGTTGGGTCCATGAGCCAAAAACTCTTGAATTAAAATGGCCATTTTTGGCACTGGCTCGAACGTTGAAATCTAGGAAGGTAGGCGAGTGATCTGATATTCCACATGACAAGATAGAAGCTTCAAGATATATATCCTTATTTATTAAGGATTTAGAGACTAAATAGAGATCTAGACAAGAAGTGAATTGATGGATGCCCCCCTTGTGACTATTCCATGTGAAAATTCCATTTATAGTATCTAGGTCTATTTAATTTATTGAATTCAATTGCTTAATCATTTCTTTGAAGTGATCTATGTCAATATCCAAGCAATGAAGCCATCCCCACTTTTCCTTTGAGGATTTGATCAAGTTCAAGTCCACTCCAATGATCCAAGGTGCATTCAATATGAGGGCTTTAAAGTTTTACAAGGTCTTGAGAAAGTTGATTTTATCTCATCCAGTATGAGATATGTATATGTTAGATAGAATTCTCACCTCAACCAAGTCAATTGGCTGAAATTTGGTAGATATGATTCATGGAGAAGAAAATATGTGATCCAGGTGGATATTGGTGATCACCTGCCTATTCCACGTAGACCTCCAGTCGATTCCATCCATTTCCTTGATTATGACAACATTTACTATTTTCAGTAGTTTTTCAGATCTTGGACTTTTGAAGTTGTTTTGACCCCCTAAACAACATTTTTTGAGATTGCTAGCATGTTCGCAGTAATAGGTGGGGGCTTGTGAAAAATCTTGCAATACTTGCAGAGATATTTCCAACAAGGTATCGTACACACTAAATGGAGATCATATGATGAAATTACAACCCCAGGAAGTTAGCCACCCAACTAACCCCAACGGCCCCACAAACTCTTAGCGTGTCAACTCCTCGGGTTAGGGTTTTGGTTGTTTAGAGTTTTCCTTTATTGTTCAATAATAAAAAATCCATTGAGCCTCACTGTAACACAATTTAGAGGCATGTAGCCGCCACATCTCTTCTCAGAGATAAGCTCTCACCACCCAAACTAGTTTATTTCCATTATGTATGTAAGCATATTTCAGTTCTTTGATATTAATGAAATTAAGTTTTAATTCTATTGCATCTCTGTGTTTATGTTTATATCTCTATTTTTTTTCATTCCCACATAATTCCGGATCAATATGTCTATTATGATAGCATTCCTTGGGTTCCATAAGAGAGCAAGTTCCCCTTCTTTCCCATTGGTATCCATTTCTATAGATTGACAACCAACCTAGCAATGAGAGGTTGTCACAACTTGTTTTCACTAGTTGTCACAATTTTTCTTTCACTATTACATTTAGATTCTTGTATAATCATTGTAGTTGGCTTTTGTGCGTGGATTCTATTTTTGAGAAGTCTTTTCTTGCCTTTTTAGTTAAGGCCTCTCAAATTTCATGAGATAATATTCATTGGAAATTAGAAGGATTGAAGGAGAAGTTCTCTATTATGATAATAATCCTTCCAAAGTTGACCAACATTTCCCCAAATCTTGAAGGCGTTGTTGTTTTGGTTCTTGTTTCTCTTTTCTTGTCTTATTTTGAAGCTTTGGGAGGATATTTGAAAGAATGAACATGGATGCCTAAATGTGCAGTTGCAAAATTTGTACCTAAGGGATCTTTAGTTCACTGAGTTTTAGCTTTGAGCAGTGTTTTTCATAGAATATGCACTTGATGCTCTAGGATGGATTGGGGATCCCTTCCTTGCCATGCCACCGCCATTAAGGGAAGATCAAAAGCATCCAATCCATATCTTTTGTTGTTTCACTCTCCATGTCTTTTGTTGTTTCACTTTGCTAACAACTAGGACATCTCCAAATTTTGTGTCCCCATGCATGGTCCTCTTCAAAAGGAACAATGGGCATAAACCTACACCAAAAATATGGTAAGAATGTCAACCATCAAATCTAGAGGATGTAGAAGAGTATAATGATGTAACTCAAAGCCTAGTGAGGTACTTATTCTAATAATAAATAAGTTTGGACATTTGACATAAATGTAAATATTCTCAAAACATTTATAACAATACTACATGCTACACCAATATCATGTTAAGACAACATCATATTAAAACAGTTTAATGATGGTTTGTGTCAACCGCAATGAAACACAATCGATACTAGATATACCTTATGAAAGATTGAATTAAAAGATAAAAACTCTATATGAAGCTCTATGCTAGAGGTCCACAAAAACTAAATATATCATTTTAATGAATTCATACACAATTATCAAATATGATAATTTATTTCACTTAGACACACAAACCCATTATAATACTTTGGATTTAAATTTATAATTAACATATTCAGTAGAAATAGAAAAATATAATTTTATAGTAAAGCATTTTCCTTTTCATAATAAATTAAATAAATAAATTTAACATGGATTTTAAATATAAATATAATTCCATTATAATGTAAATATTATGTATAATATCACAGTACTCTTAACTATTTTAAATCAATTTAAATTATGGAAAATTCAAATAAAATTCTAACTTAATAAAAACATCAAATTTCAAGTACTAATTTCTCTTTTTTCAAACTTTATAATTAATAAGTACTATATTATAGTATATTTGTAACAGTTATGAATAGGAGTGTTAATTGTTTATGTGGATACAAATAGGAGTGCTAATTGTTTATATGAAGACCAAATCAGATCATTGGTTCTAATTATATATTTATCATTTTTGGAAATACTTGAAAATAATTTCAATAAAATATTTATTACTGTATTACATATTACTATTATCAACCTCATGCTAAGGTAATTAAAAATATAATTTTCCTTGGTTGAAGTTTGTTTTTATTCTTTTCATATATTGTCCTGACTTTGCTGGACAGTTACCAAATATGGGCAATTAAAAAAGCATTTTCCCTACAGTTACCGAATATGGACAATTAAAAAAGCATTTTCCCTTATTGTTTAATTTGAATTGTTGGGGTTTTGCCTGACAATCAGCAACCTTAAGAAAAACATATTCCCCTCATTCTGTAACTTCCAATTTATTTATTCTTCATTTGGTTTCCTTTTGTTCAAATGACATTGACTATAAATTTCTTCCCATCATTTGATTACCTTTAGCACATATGACATTGACCTCTAACCAAATTTTGAAAATAACATAAATAGCATATTTTTTTACAAGAATGCATGAAAATTATTAAGGACACTGGCCTTTGTTTAACATACAGGGATTAGGGACCTGTTCCTTAATTGGTTAGTGCAAAGGAAAGACAAAAATATTCAGATATAGTATGCTCTTTTGTCATTTTATAATAATGTGACTTGGTCAATTCCTTGGTTTATGTCCCATATTTAACAATAAGAAAATCAACTTAACCCAAAACAAAATATTGTTGGGATGTGTAAAAAGTAACAAGAACATGAAAATAAATTTATGATCATAATTTTTAACAAAAAATAATTTAAATAAACTACACACTACTTAACAATAGAAACATTAAAAATGCAATATGCATTATAAAAAACATGAAAAACCCAATGTGTATGAGAATAAACTAAATGCCAGCAATGAGTATTGACAGAAAGAGTAGGCAAACTACTCCATGAGATGTACATCCTTACATCTCATGATAACTATCCTTGCATTTCACAATAATTATGTCTATTTAAAGCGGTTTTTATTTTATATATAATTACAAGTATATTTATATAAACTGAAAGGTAAGTAAGGATTGAAAATTTATATTACTTTTGGATTTATTAAATATTAAGAAAGATGAAATATTGGAAGTAAAAATATATTTTTTTAATATTAAATTTGAGGAAAAAATTGTACTAAGAAAGTTGATCTGATTTGGAGTTAAATAGATCTAGGTTGATTTAATTTTTATAAATAAAGTAAAAAGATAAAATGATATAATTTTCATATTTAAATATATGAATATGAAAGAAAATATTATAGTAATTTAAAAAAATAAGTAATCTGATTGAGTCAAGTTTATTATACTTATCGAACAAAAATTAATAAATTCATATAATTTCAAAAGTGTAATAATAAAAATTCATATAAATTCAAAAGTGATAGAAAATTCAAAATAAGAAAATAGAGTTAATATATATTTAACAAAGGTGGAGCAAATTATTATTTTTTAATTTTAATTTTAGTTTAATTTACTTTAAATAATTTAAAGGAGTCAATATTACATAACATTTTACAACATTACACGAGTCTCAATTCATCTTAACCTTGGATCTATCAAGCTATGAGAGGAATCATATTTTTCTAGGTACAAATCTTTTATGCAGTTTTCCACCCAAAATGAATTTGACCCCTTTTTGTAGATCCATACTTCAGATAGATCTAGACTAGTTTAATTATCAATAATTAATAATTAGAATTTTTTTATGTTTGTTTTTATGCAATTTGAGCGAGTCAAAATGTTTTAATTAATAACTATAATTAATATATATTTTTATAGATTTAAATTTATCCTATTTTTAAGTAATTTGATTGAGTCCAAATGTTTACATAAGATGACATAACTTAACCATACAATATCTCTTCCATGCTAGGCTCGAGAGTGCCTCTTGGCACAATAACATTTTACAACATCACTACTCTATTGGATTGTAAAGGGCCTCTCAGTGAATAAACATGAAAAAGCTTATATCACAATCTATTTCACATTTCCAAAATAAAATAAATTAAAATCATTAAAACTAAATAAATTATTATTTCATTTTAAATTTATATATATGTAACAAATTCTTAAACATGGAGTTTCACCTCCACTTTATCATGAAATTTGTTAATATCTAAATAGGCATTGTTATGATATCATGAGCCAATACCATTACTTACCAATACCACATAACAAAAAAACCATAAGTCGATCAATTTAATTAAGTGGTAGAAATGAGATAAGTATTGAGATCAATGTCAACCTTTAATTTGTGACCACTACTAAGAATATTACAAAATATTCCATGGAAGTCAAATCCCCATCATCTACTTAATAATTATTGAGAATAAATTAAAATTCTAAAAACTTCATTCCAAAATAAACATGCTTAAATCTAATAAAATTAATAATCTTCGTTAACTTCTTCTTTTTCCAAAGAAAAAAACTGCATATATTATATAACAAAATAAGTTATAAATAAGATGTTCATTTTATGTAGACTGGTAATCCAATGAAAAATAATCGCTATGTAAACATTTATGCAAAACTGCTCTTGTATCTTCCTTAGTACCCAGAATTTTACATCATATTGTTGTACTGCATTATCACCACATGTTACAAAATATAAAAAGGGAAAAATAACTAGATGATATGGAAGACTACTAGAAAGAGGGATTGATCTCTGGGGAATCAATCTCATTCTCATCATCAAATTCATACATCCCTATAGAAATGACTAGGAGGGTGGAGGCCTCCTTTGGTGCTTCCATATTTAACTCTCAGAGGGTATGATAGTGAGGAATCTAGTTGAACGAGGCTTCAATAGATCAGATGTTGAGAAGAAGGTAGTTGAGTCTGATGTTGAATACTTCCACCCCATGGTTAGACCAGTGAATGAACACTTTTGAATCCCCAAAAAACTGCAGCCTGAATAACCTTTTCTTCCTTAACAATTCCAACATGATCCATAAAGCTACAATTTTTTCTTTACTATTTGACTCCCTGCCAAGTGCATATTACCCATATATGAAGTGTGAGTGACTAAAATATAGAACCACCTGTACACCAAAATGATGGGGATGTCCTTGATTAGCTTCATCAAAATAACCACATGGGGTGTCCTAATCTATGGCAAGCATGATCAAAAGTTGATGTTTAATGGCTTTGGATAAGATTTATATTCCCCAAACAAAGAAGCCACCCTGGAAGCACAAATCTTAGGGGGCATGAATGAGTTTTGAAAAATAAATATATTCCTAGCCCTCCATATAAGAGAGATAAAGAAGGAAAAACCATCAAAAGGGAGCATCAACTTATCAAACCACCAAGCATAAAAAGCATCACACAATGCCTTAGCCAACCATTGTGCGTTTGGTTTGTAAGAATCACACAGGACCTCATAAACCTTTGTTGAGTACTTACATCCCATAAAAAAATTCATGTGAGATGCTTCCTTTTCCTTACACAATGCACATTGACTCACATTGACTTAGCCTAATCCACCCGTGTCTAACCAAGTTGTCCCAAGTGAGCAATTTTTGTTCAAATCTAGCCAAGCTATAAGTTTTGATTTTAATGGGGCCAAGACGCTCCAAGTGACCTTCAAACACCATATTATAGGGCTTCTTAGGACTCCTCAAACCATGCCCAATACCCATGTTTGGTAGTAAGCTCTCATGACCATGGATTTTTTTACCAACAAATTCTATTAGGAAACTCATTCCTTATATAAATATGGTTTTCAACCAACAAGTTAACATACCCATCCCATTCTATTTCTAATGGCCTAGATAATCCTAGAAGTGCTACATATTCCACCCAATTATTCCCCTAGATTGAGGATCCCAAGATCTTGCATTTGCCAAACCACTGATATGAAACTGCATCAAAGCCTCATGCAGTGGGGGGGGACAGATAGAAGTTGTCTTCAACACCATACTATGGATCCTTCCCTATTCTAATCATATGTTGATCCCAACATGCCAAGCCAACCATTTCTCCACCAGAGGAATAGTCTTGAAAAATGCCTTCCATACATTTGACCCATTGTTTGATTTGTTACAACACTTGTATTAGTCCACTATGAAATTTCCTGGAAAAAAAATTGGCCTTTAAAACCTTAAACCAAAGTGAGTTTCCAGTTAAAAAACACAATGAATTCTTTCCTTCGAGTGCCTTAGTGGATAAGTGAATATTCTTTAATCCCTAACCCCTAATATCTTTTGAGGCACCAAGCTGGGACCATCTTACTAGAGCCATTCCATGTTAACTTAAATCTCTTGACCATAGAAAATGAAAACTGACTTTTCTTATCATTGAAAGGATGCCTTTTGGGACCACTATGATAGAATTCCAATACATAGAAATGCTATCTAGGACTGATTTAATCAACACCATGTGCCCTTCTCAAGATAGAACCCTATTTTCCCACAAAGTAATACATTTTCCCACATTTTCACCATCCATGCCTAATTAGTTATGTTGTAACCTAGTTTGATCCTCTTCAAAAACTGAGCTACTTATGTGGGTTTCGTCTCACATAAATATTTTTCGTCTTACTGGTGGTATTACTTGGACTCTTAAACACATGTTGACCCCCTCCTTATGGTTGATCCCTAAATCACATGGAGAATTAATTAGTAAAAAAAAAAATGAATTATAAAGAAGTGACATTAATATAAGCGAAAGCATAGATGCATAGGAATGTACATGTGTAATATTATTATATTATTAATTTATTTTATTATTATTTACTATTATTATTTTATTATATTATTATTATTATATTATTATTATTATTATTATATTATTATTATTATTATTCTTAATCACGTGCACACATCTATGCTGATGAACCAAATAATTAATTAGATATTATATATCACTAGAAAACATTAACAACTATGATCTCCACATAATAAGGAAAGAAGTCCTAAAAAGAGGGAAGCATTGTCCATAAGATTTGGGAAATAAATGATTAAGACATATAAAGGGAGTTGACTCTTGAAAGTACTCAAAATATACATTATAAACTTCACTTTTACAAAGTCTAAAAGAATTCTATAAATACATATAAATATTATCATATTAGTACGAAGAAAATTCCATTTTATTCACATATGCTATGAGGTCAAATAAAGAAGTTCATTGACAAATAGTTTCATACGAGAAATGAATGTGAACCATTAATCAATTTTAACTCTAAACTTCACTTGTAATTGAAGCTTACTTGTCTACTTAGGGTTTCTCTCTCCTCACAACCCTTTGGACATAATGTTATATAATATTTTAAAGAACATTTTGATTAAATCTCACAAAATATTATTACATAAGTAAAAATCTTCTCTGAAAAACATGTAAATAATATTATCATATTTAAAATAAGTTATTCTTGGTGAAATATTGTTTTTACATTGCATTGTTTAATGAGGGATTAATGTTTTTACATCGTTTTACTATCCATTGTATATAGATACTATAGAATTAATTTTTATATATACCTATATATAATTATTTCAAATTCGTATACAAATTTGAGCTTTTAAATTCACCTCCTAAAAATTTCTTGTTAATTTACTTAAAGATCTATTATATACCTGAGAAATCCTATTTCAGCTCGACTAAACAACAAAACTATAAAGAAAAGCATTTTTAATAGCATAAACATATTATAATCGCGAATAAAAAAACGAAGTACAAAGTTTAAATATCATTCATAGGAATTTCTATTATTTTAACACTTTGTTATTAAAAAATAATAAAAACATCTTTATAAACCTCACAAAGCCTCTCTTTTAAACCATCAGTAAATCATAAATCAAGCTAAAATTTAAAGCCATTTATTAAAATAACCTCCCAAGAAATATTTAGAATGATTTATTATAAAAATATGACATTTTATTAAATCATTCACATGAACCCTTTCTCTCTCAAATAATATTGCATGGAAAGGAGTTTAACGTTAAAATTATTTATTAAACCATATGACATTAAACTATGCATTAAACGTGTCTTCACAAGTACGTATGTCATCGGGTCAGAATTGAAGCCTAATTTACCCACTTGTTTCACGGAAATTCTTATTTCCATCTCTATTGCAAAGTTAATGCGCCCTGACATGCGGGGGCGATAGCCAGATATAACGTGCGCAGTGATGACTAGAAAAAAAAAATAAACAAAAAAAAAAAAATTGGCGTATATCTGGCTATCGCCCCCGCATGTCAGGGCGCATTAACTTTGCAATAGAGGTGGAAATAAGAGTTTCCCTTGTTTCACAACCGATGTGTATTTCAACCATTCATTAAAAATCATACCCATCATTCGATCCCATTTGAACTTCAACCGAGTCATAATAATTTCTCTCTCCACACTTTTCAATGAGCTTGAGATATGTGCCTGACAAAATATGCATTGAAATCATATTTAAATTAGTTATATAAATAAGTTTTATCCAGCAGCTAGTAATTCTCTAATTTAATATATCTAATTGGAGTATAAACCACTGACAGTATGTGAGATGATCAATTAAAGATTTTATAAAAAAATAGAAATGAAAATGAAAATGTTGTACTAAAATGTTTTTTCTGGTGAGCACTCTATCTCTTAGTTATAATGAAGCTTTATAACTTCATTTCTTTGCAGTGTTTGGTTCAAATTGATATGGAGAAACTTAGTTTCAACAGAATGAAATGTAAATTCCAAGAAACGTGTTTTGCACAACCAATTATCCTACAAAGTTTATGGCAATTGTACATGATTGATATAGAGTTGAATGCAATTGTGTTTGTGGGGGTGAAGGCATGGGGATATGGAACAAAACTTTTAATGTTATCTCTGAGATGATGTCCCATTTTAAACAATGGAGTTGAGATGTCTATAATTTGTGATTTAGTATTAAATTAATTTTTAAATTAAATTGTAAAGCAAAGTTAATTAAAATTCTATGAATAATTCGTAATAACAATTGTTTTACTATTAATTTAACAATTAAACTATGACTAGCACAATTATATAAATTAAGTCATTAGTAATTATAGATGGATATCAAAACACCTAGTTTCTAATCAAAATATTTAGTTCCTAAAACATTTCCTATGGTGAAAATAAAACACTCTTCCCTTGTTCCTCCATTCGCTTAGATTAAGCACCCTCTTAAATATTCTAGTGTTTGCCATATTTTTATTAATGCTAGCATGGCATTGGTTCGTTTCGAGATTAGCAGGGTGAGAAAGGTTTTGGATTTCATTTCTCATAATTTGTTGTCTTTCCATTTGGAACTTTCAAATTAGATCTCTGCTCCCCTTTGGTCAAGGATTGAAGCATGCTCCGCTCTGAAATATTCTCGTCTGCAAGAAATATGGAAAGTAAAGCAGTCCAAGAAGTTCAGTAAGATCTCAGAGAAATTCATCTCACAGCCTAATGAGTCTAGTTGCTTTTGTGGTCCTTCCAAAAGCAAAATTAATTCTAATCAAATCTCTGCTCTTCGATCTTGGGTTGATGGTGTTTCTCACCCTTCTACCATCGAAGGCGAAGCTAGAACAATCTTGTATTCACCGGGTCAGATTCCCTCAGGTTCGTTGTCTGTTAATTCTTATTTGGTTTCTGTTAGTATCAATAATAGTGTAAGTGGTTGTATTAATAATAATATTCAATTAAATAACAATAATAATAATCTATATTAATAATAATAATTGGTTTAATAGTAATACTAATAATAGTGATTATATTTTCACCTCACATAGGAATAATAATATTAAGAATATCAATAATAATTTATGTTTGGATAATAATAATAATATTAATGAGGTTAGTGACTCTGTTTTCAATTCTGATAATTGTAATAATAATAGGATTGGTAATAAGACTCTAAGTTTGGATAATATTGGTTGTCCTAATTTTGTTTCCCCTTCTAGTAATAGGGTTGTCAAGCTCTCTAGCTTTTCTTTTGATCCCCCCTGTCTTTTGTCTTTTGGAGAAAGGTTTAAATTTTTCTCTTGCTCCTAGAAAGATCCCGGTCGACGATATCATCTGTGACATTGAATATGGTATTAGAGACTTACCGGACATAACTAAAGATATCATTCGTCAAGATTGTGCAATTGTCCTTAGAAAGGCAAATCCCCCTTAGAATAACATCAAGAAACTTGAGTTTGATTCTCTCATATCGTTAAATGATAATAAGAATATTGTTGTTCTCAAAGCTGACAAAGGTGGTGTTGTGGTTATTCTTGATAAAGATGATTACCGTCAAAAGATGTTGGACCACCTCCATAATAGTGGGAGCTACAGGAGACTCAACAATCTACAAGAGAATCAACAAGGATCCTCTGAAGAAGATTTCCAAAAGTGTGGCTCTTGCTATAAAGGTGTAGAAATTCCCATTGTAGATCACCAGATTATGCAATAAATTAAAGCAAAATACAAGATCTACTTCTACAAAAAACTTTGCGGAAGCTTAATCGAATTGAGCAAGATCAATGAGAACACATATAATTGAGAATGAGAAATCAATCACACATAGCATAGAAGAAATAACCTTGAGAAAGCCTCAGCCTAAAACCCCAATCACTGTATTATCATACAAGTGGAAATCTTGTTCAAGTTACAAAAAGAATTAGCTCTCAAGCTACCCTTCTCTCTCTACAATCAAACAATACTGCTCATAGGCAGTCAAAGGCTCTCACAACCTTCTCCTCTACCCTCCAAGCCTCCTATTTCCTTGTGCAGTTTTTCCTGGGGTCCAGTGCTTCCACTTGTGTGAATTCCCACCTCACACAGCTCACTTGGCTCAGAAATAGTTGCACAAACCTGAAGGAGATAAATCCTTCTGCATGGATTAGTTTCCTTTATAGGAAAAATTCATCCAACTGATAGTACATTGCCCCTCCTCTGATCTCAACTAGGTATCTGACAGAATTGACATGCATGAGTTATTTATGAGAGAATATTCAGTTATTTGAAGAGCAGTTACATGCATGCAAGCATTAACTAACTGAACTCACAATTAATTCAACAAACTGTTTGAATTAATCTAACTAGACTTGAATCAGTTCACTGAGCCAACTAATTACAACTCAATATTACAACTCATCCTTATCTCTTTAACTGATGGATAAATTCCTCAATCAATGGAGAAATTGTTGCATGTCCCCACATAGACTTCATGTTTGATTTTCTACAACTAATTAACTCATGGTGAATTAATCAATTATTTTACAAATAGTTGTTAAGATCAAATTCAAATTTTACTTCACTATTTTAGTTCAGGGACTAAATAAAATAGGAATCTACCTTGAACTTCTATTTTTAGCAATGTTATTTATAAAACTTCCATTTTTCATTCCTTTCTACTATGTCCAACACTAGTGCCTGAACTGCTATTTATAGCAGTGTCATTTTTAGCACTTCTATTTTTATCATTTCTTGTTGCCATTTTCAACACTCGCTCTCAACAAGAAATGCATTCAACTCGAACTTGATCCTAAACCTTTGGAATGTTCTGCATGCAACACTTCTCCCTAGTGTAGTAACTGGTTGCTCTAGGAACTCTAGAAACAAAAAACTCCCAACTGACCTCTCTGTTGGGCTAGAAACATACTCTGATGTTGAAGCTCCCTCTGCCACTAACAAGTACTCCCTCTCTGACCTCTAAGCTATTGCAACACTCCATGCATCTCGCACCGTTGTAGACCCCTCTGTGCCATCCTACACTGGTGCAATACTCTTGTTCCTCTTGCATTGTTGCAGCCTGCTAGCTCTGCACTGTCTTGGGATTCCTGCACTGTAGCTCTCTCTACCACTCCATCCATATGTACCTCTACCCACTCAGCTAGTCCTACTACTCCTCACCGAGGCTCCCGTAGCAAAGTCAAATCCAAAAGGTTGGGTACCTCAAGGATCCAACCTCTATTTCAGCCTTCGTGGGACGATTACTCCACATTGCCCCACCTCCCACCTAAGGTATGACTGCATTTGATCCTCCTACCCACTTGGATTGAAATTTCCCCCTACTAGAGATCTCTGGATGAATGGATTCCTCCACTCGATCTCCTCTCAGCTTCTCTAGTTGTGGTTGCTCCATAACCTCCTAAAGTTGCTTCACCAACTGTGGCTTCTCCACAATTGTCTGAGACTTCTTCTAGCACTGCATGTTGAGAGGTAGTGTACTCTCCCTCTCAACCACCAAGTCTCCATCAGTTGCCTTGCTCCTCAAGGCTTTGCATGCATCTTGAACCTCAAGAGCATACAGGTTCTTGACTCGTGAACCAATTTGCATCACCTGTCTCATGGTGATGTGTTGAAGGAAAACCTTTCCCTTACTGAAGACTACATCATAGCCTTTGTCTTCCACCATTGCAATCGAAACCAAATTTCTCTTCAATCCTGGTATATACTTGACATCAGTCAAGGTAATGCGAGCTCCATGCGCCCTTTGAAAAACAACCATGCCTACACTCGAGACACTATACTTTTCATCAGTACTCATCGCTATGAGTATCTGAAGATCTTTCTCCTCCAAGGTACTGAACAAACTCTTGTCGCCAGTCATGTGGAAAGAAGCTCCACTATCAAGAAACCAACCACTTCCCACCATGGATGAAACCATGCATGCGAAAAGTGTGAAATCCAACTCGAACTATGAGGCCAATGCCTCACCTTCTGATCCTTCCACGGATCCCTTCTTGGATTTCCTTAGTGGACAATTTGTAGCAAAATGGCCCACTTCATGACAATGAAAGCATCGCACTTTTGATTTGTCAAACCTCTTCCCACAATGAAAAGAACTAGATTTGGGATGAGAATCCTTCTCCTTTCCTTTCTTTGCCTTACTCGCTAAGGTGCAATTTTATTCATCTTCCTTGGATGAAGAAGATCCATCTTTGGTGCTTCTCTGTATCTCCTCCTGCATTAGATCCAACCAAATTCATTCCCAATCTGGCAGTTTCTCTCTTCCGTTTATTGAGTCTTGGTAGCTATGCCAGCTCTTAGGAAGATCTAGGACTGCAAGACTCACCATGTCATCATCATCAGTCGAGATCCCTACACTTCCAAGCTCATCCCTACAAGTGGTGAGCTTGTTCAGATATGTAGAGATCGTGTCACCCTTTTTACACTTTATTTTCTGAAGCTTGTCTTTCAGCACCAATTTCCTTTGATCGCTGCTATTCTAATATAAATCTTTCAATGTTTTCCACATCAAAATGGTGTCTCCTTCCCATGGAGACTCAATACTATGTGGTCTCGAACTCCCTCCAGAAGGATTCTCTTTTCTCTAGCCACACATTTCTTCCATTTCACCATTTGAGTAGCATCAGTCGGCTTGGGGACTTCTTGATCAATGAAGTCCTTTAGACTATTGTCCTCTAATACTGCTTCCATGCAATCTTTCTAGGTTATATAACTCGAGCTGCCATCAAGGGCATACTCGAATCTTAAACTGTTGAATGCCATTGGTGAAATTGAGATGTGATAAGAACTCGATTTATATATTTAGGAACCACAAACTTCGAACTTCCTCTTCTTGTATACTGCTCTTCGTCTTGATCACCTTTGCTACGATACCATGTAGAACTTTTTCTACAAAACTTCGCTCTGATACCATGTAGAAATTCCCACTGTAGATCAACAGATTATGCGATAAACTAAAGCAAAATATAAGGTCTACTTCTACAACAAACTTTGTGAAAGCTTAATTGAATTGAGCAACATCAATGAGAACACATATAACTGAGAATGAGAAATCAATCACACATAACACAAAAGAAATAACCCGGGGAAAGCCTCAGCCTAAAACCCCAGTCTCCCTATTATCATACAGGTGGAAATCTTGTTCAAGTTACAAAAAGAATCAACTCTCAAGCTATCCTGCTCTCTCTGCAATCAAACAATACTGCTCATACACAATCAAAGGCTCTCACAACCTTCTCCTCATCCCTCCAAGCCTCCTATTTCCTTGTGTATTTTTTCCTGGGGTCCAGTGCTTCCACTTGTGCGAATTCCCACCTCACATAGCTCACTTGGCTTAGAAATAACTGCACAAATCTGAAGGAGATAAATCCTTCTGCATGAATTAGTTTCCTTTATAGGAAAAATTCATCCAACTAATAGTACATTGTCCCTCCTCTGATCTCAACTAGGTCTCTGACAGAATTGACATGCATGAGTTATTTATGAGAGAATATTCGGTTATCTGAAGTGCAGCAGTTACATGCATGCAAGCATTAACTAAATGAACTCACAATTAATTCAACAAATTGTTTGAATTAATCTAACTGTACTTGACTCAGTTAACTGAGCCAACTTATTACAACTCAATATTACAACTCACCCTTATCTCTTTAACTAATGAATAAATTCCTCAATCAATGGAGAAATTGTTGCATGTCCCCACATAGACTTCATGTTTGATTTTCTACAACTAATCAACACATGGTGAATTAATTAATTATTTTACAAACAACTGTTAAGATAAAATTCGAATTTTACTTCACTATTTTAGTTCAGGGACTAACTAAAATAGGAACCTATCCTGAAATTCTATTTTTAGCAATGTTATTTATAGCACTTCCATTTTTTATTCCTTGCTGCTATGTCCAACACTGGTACCCGAACTGTTATTTATAGCAGTGCTATTTTTAGCACTTCTATTTTTAGCATTTCTTGTTGCCATTTTCAACAAAAGGCTAGTAGCTCAGTCAGCTCGTTCAGTCATAAGCTTATTGAAAGTTGCCCTCTTACCCCCAGAATCTATGGTCTGCCAAAGATTCATAAGGAAGGGGCTCCTCTAAGACCCATTGTCAACACGATAGGAGGGCCAACTTATCTTCTTGCTAAATATTTAGCCCAGAAGCTTAAGCCCCTTGTTGGCCATACAAAATCCTTCGTCAAGGACTCTGCATCATTTGTTAATGAGTTAAAGAGTTTCAAGCTTGATCCATATGACAAGCTTGTGAGATTTGATGTGGTCTCTCTCTACACTAATATCCCTATCAACAAAGCCATCAAAGTCATCAAGTGCATAATAGATCTTGATACGACTTACTTAGTTGGTATTTGTCTTACTTATACTTTCTTTTCATTTAATGGGGAAGTATATGAGCAAACTTGCGGTGTCGCCATGGGTTCCCCCCTCTCCCCTGTGGTAGCTAATCTATTCATGGAGGATTTTGAATCAAAGGCCTTAGCCTCTTCTCGTCTTCTGCCTAAGTTATGGAAGAGGTTTGTGGATGACACTTTTGTCATCTGGTCCCATGGTAAAGAAAAGTTGGAACTATTTTTCCTCCATCTTAACAATCAATCCAGTTCTATAAAGTTCACCATGGAATTTGAATGTAATGGTAGTCTTCACTTCCTTGACGTCCTCCTCTCAAGGAATGATAATGGCTCTTTCTCTCATCAAGTATATCGTAAGAAAACTCATATGGAACAATATCTTCATGCTAACTCTCATCATTTCCTAGCTCAAAAGCTTGGTGTTCTCAACACCTTAGCAACTAGAGCTTTAAGAGTTTTCGATGAGAATCATGTCAAGGAAGAGAAAACACATCTCCTAAGTGTTTTCTTTAATAATGGGTATAGTAGACACTAATGTAGTAAGGCTTTCCTCAGAGCTGAAAAAGGTCCTAATGCTAAGAAAAATACCAAGGATTGATTTTCCGGTGTTCATCTTCCTTTTATCCAAGGGACCACTGACAATATTGAAAGGATCCTAAGGAAGCATAAGGTGGCTTCAACCTTTCAGCCTTTAAATACCATACGAAGCTCCCTTAGATCTGTAAAAGACCTAGTGGACCCCAAGAATATGAGTGTGTTTACGTTATCCCATGTTCTTGTGGGATTCCCTACATTGGTGAGACTGGTCGCTCGATTAATCAAAGGATTCATGAGCATGCTACTGACATCAAGCATGGCAGGATCCGCTCCTCCGCTTTGGCGGAGCATGCAGATAAATCTAAGCATCACATCTGCATTAAGGAGGCCCAAGTCGTTGCTAAGGTTAGTCATTTTCATCATCGTAAATTGAGGGAGGCCCTAGAAATTGAAAAAAGACCCAAAAATTTGAATAGAGATGATGGTTGGAATATTAGTAGAAGTTGGGTCCCTGTCTTGTCCTCCTAGTTTGTTTGTTTGTTTGTTTTTTTTTCTAAATCTATGTTGGTATTGGCAACCTTTTTATAGTATTTGTTGTTGATTTACTCTTCATTAGAGTTTATTTTCTTGATCCTTCGTATTTTTTATGTATTTTATCATCCTATTCGTTCTTAACACCTTTTAGTATTTTTGTTATTTGTTTAATGGGCCTAGGCCCCATATTTTATTGTTGACCCTGTTTTATTTATTGATTATTTTTGTTTGGATATATATATATATATATATAGACTTGTGTATATTTTTGTTTTATTTTATTTATTTTTCCATCAATTATTTTTAATTTATTTTACTTTCCATTAGTTATTTTATTTATCAAATTATCTTGTCTTGATTAGGGTCTTCACTTGTTTTTATGATTTTTGACTCCCTTCCTTTAAAGTTTGACTTTGATTATTTATTTTAA